>JAMYXO010007143.1:0-12529 GCA_033310375.1 Conus canariensis
TTTTCCTTTCCTCAGTGAGAATCCGTGTTTTTTGGCTTGAACTTCTTTTGGATGAGGCAACTATGTCGCCAGCCTCTCCAGCACATGAGTGTCTCGTTTTCTCTGGTTTAAATCACGTTGTCATCCATAAAGGGCCCTTTGAGAGGAGGCATTTTTGATCCTCCCCAAGGCTGTTTGTCTCGCTTTGTTTTGTTGCGCTTTTCAAGATGAGCCCATTCCCGCCGAACAGTATTGGGGAAATTGCACACCCCATTCAATACCATTTCCCCAGTTGATCCGTCTGTTTTTACCCCTGGGAAAAACCGTTGAAAAGCCTTTGAAGTATTCTTGGTGTCGCGGGTTCTTTGGCAATTTCATCTCAAAGAAAACTGTATCATTAGGGGCACGATCCATATGCGTTTGCCAGATCAAGCCACACTACGTCCAGGTCCTTTTTTCTTTTTTTTGTTTTTTGGTTGCGTCCAATCATTGTGGGTTTTCACACGCCCGCCACCCGGGGATCCCACCTTTCGGTGAACACCCCAAAGTATTGTTTTCCACAGTATTTGGGTCGCCTGTGCCATGACGAGAAGAAGATTTTTCCCTTCGCTTTCAGTAGGATTTTGGCCTGAACTGGCTAATGTCACTTGAGTTTTGTCTTTGGGGATGTACACACCATCTCCCCCATCCAGGCCCTATCTTCTGGTTTCCCCAAGCCGATCGCAGCAGCCTGTGGAGCCACTCCCACCTTGGGACTTTTCTTGTAAAGCTGGAAAGGTATTCCGTTTGGCCCTGGTGAAGGAATTTTGGGTCTGGCTTTGTCGGGCCACCTTCTTGATTTCCCCCAACGTTTTGGAGGCTTGCCCTTGAACTGTTCTCGGGGTTTGGTTGCCACACCCGACCTTTTAATTCGAGGGTGCTTTGCTTGTGGGTCAAAAGTTTGTTTTCCCCCAGATGCTGTCAAGAACTCCTTTGTCCACACTAGGGGCCCAGATTTGGTGCTCAAACAGTGTTTTGGCAAACTGGAAAGGGGTCCTTAGAAGCGCCTTTGTGTCTTCTTTTTTTTCCCTCTTCCTCTTCCTCGCGATTCCCCGTTTTTGCTGAGGCACTGTGTTTTTTTTTTCAGGCCCTTTCCACAGTTTTTTCCAACCCTTTTTTTTTTAAACGGGGTGAAAAGGCGGTCTTAAATTTGCATTTTGAGGTTTTTTTTTTTTGGAAAACCCTGTTTTCTTGTCCATTTTTTCCCTTGGGCGTCGGATTTCCTTTGGAGGTGTTTTTTTTTTTGGGTATTTATTTTCTCCATGGGGCGCTCAACATGTGGCATCCCACAATTCCCCATATGGGCTATTTTTGTGTTCCGGGGGTGTTTTTTTCCCCTATCAGTGCATCGAGTCTTTTTGGACGTTTTTTTTGCTTTCCAATTCTCCCAATCTTCATTTCCCTTTTTTGCTCGGGGCCAAGAAAAAAGTTTCAGGCCCCCTGGCATCCGAGGGCCGTGAAAAATTCCTCATCCAAACCCAACAGCGGGGGGATTTCCTTTGGGCACTGGGTTTAAATCCGGGCCTTTGGGGTTTTTCCGACGTTTTTATCTGCTGATGCAGGCCCGCCCTTTTACAGATGTTTCTTAACACATCCCATTTTTGTTCTTTTGGATCTTAAAACCACGGGTGGTAGCAAAACCCCTTTCCACAAAACCAAAATTGGATATTCCATTTGGGTCCATTTTTCATAGTCCTTTTGGGGAAATTTGCAGTCATGTTTGGGTTGAGCCCGATGGATTCATCATTCTCCCCCCCCTTTCCCGGTAAATCCGGGGGGACCCATCTTTTTCCTTTTATTTTTAGTACCCCAAAATTTTTTAAGGGCAAATTTGGGGAGCCAGCCCACAAGCCCTTGGTTCTGGTCTTTACCCATGTCCCCCCGGTTTTTCCCCCCGGACGTCCCCGGCCTTTTTCCCGGAAGCCCAATGGTTTACCCATGAAACAGTAGAAAAAAATTTCGTGGAGGGGCCGTGGAAAGAAGAAGTCCCGAAGAAAAAGCCCCCTTCACCCCACATTTTTCACCCTGCATGCGATTGGGATTGCCCGGGGGCACAAAATCATCACTGAAACACTTTTTGTAAAATACCGGGCAAGTATGTCCCGATATATCGGGGAAAATTTGTTTTTGGGGATGTCAAATTCCCGCCCAACCCAAAGAGATATTAAGCCAGATTATATGGCCCAAACAGAATAAACACCCCTACCCCATAATGCTAAATACAAGGCCAAAGAAAAAAAACACACTTTAAAAGCAGCCTCAATCCAAAAAAACCCTTTTTTCCCCAGAGGGAAACATGTCAAATTTTTCCCCCCCAAAAAATCAAAAGGGGCTTTCTAGAAAACCAAGTAAAAAATTTTCCCCCCCAAGGGGGGAGGTTCCCACCCCTCCAGACCAAGGTCAACCAAAATGATCGACCACCTCCGTCCCTTCGTGGGGGGAATCGCAGGGAAGGGCCCCCCAGCCCCCCTTTGGGTTTCTGGGGCCCGGGTTTTTTACTTGCTCTCGCCAGATTTAACTGAAACCATTTTTTCCACGGCTAGCGTGCGGGAAAGCCTTCTTCTTTTAGATCTTCCCCCCAAAATTTTCCGCTTAGAAACGGGGGGAAATGGGTTGCAGAGTTTAATCTTTTTTCGGGTTCCACCTTTCAATCCCCCGGGGCCCTTTGGGGGCCCCCTTTGTTCCCAAACTTGCCGGAAGACCCAAGTGTTGTTTCTTTTGGGACAATTAAAAGTTTATTTTTATTTTGCCCCAACGACAAAGGCATTTCCCATTGTAAAACGGAAACATTTGATTTTACTTGGAGAAATTCGCCAAAAAACCAAATGGAAAAAAGGGCCATAACAAGGGAACCCAAAAAATTTTTACTATTTTTTAAAGCCCGTAAAAAAAAATTTTTTCGTTCTTTTTTTATTTAGGGACCTTTTTCCCCCCCAACACACACAAAACACACACACAAAACACACACACGCACCCCCCACTTCACACCACACACACCCCCCAAAAACCAAAACACACCCCCACAAAACCCCACACACACACACACACACACAACACACACACAAAATGGTTGTAGAGGGGGATGAGGGAAAAGCAACAAATGGGTTGAAAGGGGAAAAAGGGGATGGACAGGATCACTGACTGATAGAACAAAGTTCAAGGAGGGTTTTCTTTTGACCCGGGAATGTGGGAGTTTTCCCGCAAAAGAAAAAAACGCGGTTGGGCCCTTTTTCTTGAAAGCACATTTTCGATGTTAGGGGTCCCCCCCAACATTTCAAAAAACCTGGAAAAAGTCCCTTGTAGGGGGCGCCCCAAAGCGCACTTTCCTTTTTTCCCTTATTTACAAAAGGGGGTGGGTGCGCTTTGGGCCCCAGGCAAAAGCCCAAATAACCATCTCCTCTTTCTTTGGGGGAAACTTTTGAGCGAAGGAATTTCCTTCGCACCACCCCACCAACTTCTGACTGCCCCCTTGGGTACATGGTTTCATCAGAGTCTTGGCATAGCCCCTGAAAGCGAGGGTGTCATCCCCAACTTTGATCTGCAATTGGCCCCTTCCGGGTTTTCGGCGGGTCAGTTTTGTGAAGAGGTGAATAGGGCATGCGAACAGAACCCCAACGCCCTTTTTGTGGGGCTCCTGCTTGGTCACCGGGAAAACCAGAGACAAACCCGGGCCAACTACGACTGTGTGAGGGCCCCTTCATAAAGGAAGCGGGAAGACCCATTTGTGTAGGGGGTTTTAACAGCCAGGGCCAAGAAAATTTTTTTTCCCCGACGGGACAAGGGCCTGAATTGTGTTGGGGGCACTTGAAACTTTTCCAAACCTTAAACCCCCGGCAAAACGTCCCAAGCCTATTCAGGGTGCTGGTGGAGGGGTTTGCAGCATTGTGGGGGAGGGCACTTTTTGGTGCTCCTACCCCCTGGGGGGTATGAATTTGAAAGGGAATTTTTGAGGGGTCTTTCAGTCTCTCCCCGGGTATGTTGAGGGCAATTTCCCCTCATTAACAATTTCATGGGGACTGATGTTATTCGCCACGGGGTTCTTTTAGTCCGAAACCCGGCTATTTAAATCACTTTTTCCCTTTGGGGCACAGGAATGTTTTGTGGATGCCCCTCCATAATCGCGAAACAGGGCCTTTCCCTTTGGATTGACCCGCGGGGAAAACAGCTCTTTAAAGGCAGGGGCCAAAGAGTATTTTTGCTGCGGGTTTAAAAAAAGATTTTCCCCAACTCCCTGTCCCTTTCCGGAAAAAGGGGGCAAAAAAAAAATGGACATTTGGGCCCCCCTGAACAGTCGCGGACTTCCTCTCCACTGATGGTCACGGGATCCAGGGAGCGGGGGGGGCCCACCCGTGCCCAAAGGAGGGGGGCGGGGTTTTTGCTCCCAAAGCTGAATCCCGTTTGGTAAAAACCATTGTAGAACACTTTTCAGTACTTTGGCCAACCCTCCTCTCATCACCCTCCCCTCCCCCCCAGTTCAGCTTTCCCCTTTTGGGCCGTAACCCTTTATGGCAGAGAGTTCTCCCAGCACTTCCTGGAGTCCCCTTTGCCGGAATTGTTCTCGATTTCCCAGAGTACTTCTTCTCCTCCCTATCCTCTTGTCAAACTTCTTCTAGGTGAGCTCCCTTTTTCCTGGTGTTTTTTTCCCTTTAAAGCGCTGACTTTCTTTTGGGCAGCTTTTTCCCGGGTCCTGGTGACCCAAAGGGCTTGGAGTTTGGGAAACCAGTTGACCCCCTTGTCTGAAGTACCATCCCCCACGGCAAAAGTCGATGTACCCTTGAGATCACGCAGTTGTCTTGCCCTAGTGGGTTTCTAAATCTTTCCAGAAAACCCCCCCCGTCTTTTTAATTTTCAAAACAGGGGGGTTGTGTTGTGTGTGTGTGTGTGGTGGTGGTGGGTGTGTGTGTGTGTTTTTTGTTTAGTGTTTTGGTGGTTTTGTGGTTTGTGGGGTTGTGTAAGTGTGTGCATACAGGGCCAAGCGTAAGTAGCTCCCCGTATATTTTGCCTGCCCTTTACGGGGGGGAAGCGTACCACTAAAAATTTTCCTTTTTATTTATTTCCCTTTCTGGGGGCCCAACCATATCTGCAGGACTCTAAACCCAGTTTGTTTTGAAGCCCCCGATTTTAAAAACCCCAAAAATAGCAAAAAACCCAAAAAATTTAAGAAAGAAAAAAAATAACTTTTCCCCCGGCCAAAAAACTAAAAATTTCCTTTTTTCCCTTTTTAATTCATTTGGACGGTAGAAAACACTACTTTAAAAAACCAAAAAAAAAAAACAAAAACTTCAAACTGTCTGAAAATTTTCAGAAATCTTTCGATAGAAATTTTTTCAGTTGTAATAAATTTTTCGCTAAATTTATCATCCCTTTTCCCTTTTAAGAACAACCCCAAAAGGCATTAGGGGAAAATTGTCGTTGGGCCACATATTTCACCCTTTTCCCTCCCTTTGGGGTTTAAAAAATGAACCTGTATTTGGTTTTTTGCAATCTTTGCTGAAAAAAGCGCGCAAAAAGGAAAAAAAAAAAATTGAAAGTAAAGATAAACCTGCAGGCGGGGAAACCTGACACAAACCAAACCCAGGAAAGAACGTTCCGTACTTTGGGAAACAAGAAGAAAAAAAGAAAAAGGGGCAACAAAAAGAAAAAAAACCAAAAACAAGACCTTTTCCGAACATTTTGGGGGCATTTTTTCTTCACAAAAATTAAACCCAAACTTTTGGACCAATTTCCCGAAACAAAGAAAAAAGCAATCATGATTTCCTTCTTGTAACAACTGGGCGAAAAAATAAAATCCATTAAAAGACAGTTCAAAAGGCCGTAGAAATTTTAGTTTGACAGCCAAGGGAAGGAAATTAAAATAAAATCTGCCCCAAAAAATTACTTTCCCTTGTTTGAAAATGGCAGCATTTTTTTTAAAATAAAAATTTTTCCTTTTTGGGGTTTTTTTGTAGTGAAATTCCGAATGGGGGGAAAACAATTTCCCTCCCCAAAACTTTATTTTTGTACTGCCGGGGAATAAATTTAAAAGTTCTAAATCGAAAGATTTAAAAATTTCCCCTTTTGTTGTTTTTTGGTCTGATTGCGATTAAATATCTGAATCACCACACACACACACAAAACACCCCACACACACACACACACCCACACGCACACACACACCACAACAACCGGTTTCATGGCAACCTTCAACTAAAAAAAGGGACACGCTTAAAACGCCGTCTTTTTAAAGTACCCAGGTCCCCTTTTGCAAAAAACGTAGAGTATGCTGGTGATTAAAAGGGAAACCCTCCGGGGCCAAACAAAATACGTTAGAATGAGTTTCGACATCCAGAGACCACCCGGGAAACCGTGCATAAGGGGGCGCTATGAAAAAAAGTTCGGGGGCAGGGGCTTTCCCCCACCCCCAGATGGGATGCTTTCCCAAACCCTGCCCAAATAACATCTGTTTAACAGCCAGAACCACATCAGTTGGAGCCCATTAAAAATCAACTATCCCGAGAAAATCATGTGTAGCAGAGGGTCAAATTTCTCAGGTCAAAAGGCCCCGTTTCCCCCAAATTTCCTTCCCACCTCCAACTGTAAAGGGATCAGAACCAAACACAGGGGGTTGGGGGTCAAATACTGACTTATACTGTCCAAAAACCCTCATGCCGGGGGGCGGGCAGGGAGGGGAAAGGGGACGGGGGAGGGGACTCAGGCGGAAAAAAGAAACCTATTTCCAAGAGAAATGAAAATACCCGCCGGAAAAAACCAATGACAAGACAAACACCCGCCTTTTTCAGACCCCCTTTGTCTTGTTCACAGGGAACAAGAAACACCAAAATTTTGGGGCCATTTCCCAAAACCCCAAGAACGAGGGAAACACTCACTTTTTTCCCCAATTTGTGATTTTACAAGAGTTTTTCTCCATTTCTTCGTAAGGGGGTCGCGTTTTGTCAGTCAAATTTTTGTTTGTTCGTTTTGGGCGGGGTAGTCCCCTTTTTAAATTTTTTTGAACTTAAGGAAAGAAAAGGTTGAAACAAACCCACAAAGAGCGATTCCAAAAGAAAAATTTCCCGATCAACCCCCGCCGAAATTTAAATGCCCTTTTTCCCTTTTTTGTAGGAAAATTTCTGCCCTTTTCTTCCTTTTCCCAAGGTTTCTTAATTGTTTCTTTTCAACATCGATTCACTCCCGTGCGCACGGGAAAAAACTCAAATGAAGTGAACATAAATCTTAATGTAATTTATTAAAAGGGAAAGTGTAAGGACAATTTAAATGTGAAAGGTGAGCCGGGGGAGGGGAGTCAAAAAGAGGAACGATTTTTAAATTCCCCTTGAAGCGTTTTTTGTTATGGTGGGGGCTGGAAAGATGTCACGTGGCAGGTTGTTGTTGCTGCTCATTAATGACGCTCCCCTACACAAAACCCCACTTCAAACCGGGCACGGCCCTTTCCCCCCAACCCGGGCCCAGTGAGCAATGTTTACGGGATAAACCCAATAATCAACGGAAAAAACGACAAATCATCAGCAAGTGAAGGTCTTTCCCTAGCCGGATGCTCAAAAAGGGGGACCTCTCTCGGGTGACCCAAAGGGAAAAAAGAAATTTTTCTGTTCGGGATTTTCCTTCCCCCTTTCCCCCCCTGAGAATTTTAGTCTTGGGTTAAAATCGTGTCAACTCTTTCAAATGGAATGCCAAAACCTTCAACATTATTATGTCTAAAATTTTTTCCCCTGAAGGGCACCCCCAAATTTAAAAGTAAACTTATTCTTTACAAATGTTTTTGGACCGGGAAAAGCCCCATATTTTTTTAAAATAAACTGGTATTTTGCACGAACGATTTTTGGGGCCTCTTTTTTTCCTTCGCCCGCCCCGTTAACATGGTTTGTTCGGGGGGTTTTCCTTCCGTCGACCTCCTTTGGGGGGATGAAACTGGATAAATTTTTTGTCGACTCTTTAAAATGACGTGCCCGGAACCAAAACCCTTAAATTTTGTATACGCGCAAAAATCACAACAAAAATTTTTACTTTTTTAACCCTTTCCCCCAAAAAACCCATTTTTTTTCCCTAAACTGGATCTTTCATAAACAAATTTTGGCCCATTTTCATCTTTCGGGGCAACCCCAAAACCCGGACTATTTCTTGATTTTCCCCAAAAATTTGTTGGGAAAAACTGTCGAAACAAAAACGGGACGTTTCCAAGCAAGTCCCCTAAGCTCTCTTTTCGTTCATTGCATAACCCACGATCTTTTCCGCTCAAGTTTGCGACTCTACGACATGACGACGGGTGCCGACCTTTCGGGCCCGTTTGTCTTCTTCTTTTCCCCTTTGTGTCATTGTTGGGGTTGTGCGCTAATTTTTCCCCTCCCAGCGAAATTCCCCTTCCCCTTAAGAAAAATGTTTTTGAGACTCCAAGTCCATGATTAAAAAACAAATGAAAATGTAAAAAATTAAATTTGGGTCCGTTTTCCCCCAAGTATTTTTTCCAGAGCTAATGTCGACCCGCCAGGCAGGAGGGGAAAACCAGTTTGTGTTTTGGGGCCTTTTTTTTCAAAACCAAGGTTTTTCCCCCGCTCAATACCGTCTTGGGGAAACACAACTAAAAGGGTGAACAGACGAAACGGGCCCGCTGTTCAGTCATGACAAAAAGAAAAATTCATTTCTGTTTTGGGGTTTCCATCGCAATAGAGAAACATTGGGGGCACAAAAATCGGTTTACTTCGGGTTCATTCTCCGATTTTTAAACACCAACAATGTCTTTTTAGCGACCAAAGGGTTTTCCAGTGTGACCCTGTTCCACTTTTTTCCTTTGGGTTCTGAAGTCGTCATCCATATCAAAAAATATGTTTGGGTGCTTTGAAAAAGGGCGGCGAAACCCGAAACAAAAGAAGCTACTACAGAAACACAAACTTTTGTCCAATTTTTCCCGCTTCGCCCGGCCCGGTTTTGGGCTGCGGCACCCTTAGTCTGACACCCCCCACTCACCCCATCACACACACCTACAACTACACAAACCAAAAACACAACACACACACACACAAAAACAAAACACACCCCACACACAACAAAACACACACACACACCACACTAAATTTTTGTTATCCTTTTCAAAAAAAAACGTCCAGAATAATTAAGATGGGCAATTATTTTCCCGTAATCACTGAAATTGAAAGACACAAAGACATCATTTAGCACTCTTTTAATGGGATTTCAAATAAATTTAAAAAAGGGGAAATTTGGGCAAAAACAATATCCCAGAAAAACGGGACAAAAAGAAAAAAACAAAAACACACACAAAAACAGCACAATTTTTCAACACACAACACACAAAACACACCATACCCCAAATACACACACACACAAAAACACACACAAAACACACCCCCACACCACAAACACACACAAACATTCCACACACACACACACACACACCCACACAAGACCAAAACACAAAAATACGCCACAAAACACACACACACACACACACACACACACACAAAAAAACCACATTTCCCCACAACCCCACACACACCACGCACATACACCCCCCACAAAAACACAAAAACACACACAACCCCCCAACACACCCCACCACATTTTACAAAAACACCCCAACCCCCCACACACACAAAGGGAACACAGCTGAACAGATCAAAACTCCCAAAAGTAACAAAAGCATGAGACAGATCAAAAAAGACCGAGAGGAAATACGAAGTCCCGGACGGGGGGGGGGGGGGGGGGGGAGGGGGGGGGGGCAGACAGACAGACAGAAAAGACAGACCAAAAACCCCAAAGAGACCCCAAAGAGGTCACGCGAAAAGTACAAAACAAAAAAATGAGACAGCGGGTTTCCAAAAGAAAAAACACAGAAAAATTTTCGACACCAACAAACAGGCCAAAGACAGTTTCAGAAAGAAAAGAAAAGGGGAGACACGAAAGAGGTGTTTTTATAAAGAGTGAAATGAAACCAAAAAAAACGCCCAAAAAAATTAAACCAAGACATGAAAAAATAGAAATGGCAATAAATTCCAAAGAGAAAGAAAGACGGGACACCCAGCAAGTTTTTTAAAAAAAGAGAGCGAAGTAGAGAGGAAAAAGAGAAAAAGGAGAAAAGGGGAAAAGAAGGGGAGAGAGCCAAAAGAGGGAGGCGCGCAGAAGAGTAAAAACCCCCGCAACCCAGAAAAAAGGGTACCAAAAGGGGCAAAAACTGAATTTTAAAAAAAGTAAAGTTTATAAAAAAAAAAATTGAAGAAATGGGCAAAAAAAAAACGGGAGTTTTTCAGAAACCGAAAAAAGAAAGAAAAAGACGCTTCAAAAAGAAATGTTTTTGGGTTGCTTTGTTTGTTTTCTTTTCTGGGCAACCAAAAGTATGGGTGCATTCGCCCCCTTTTTTCTCGGGCTGCCAACTTGGCAGACCCCCAACGAAAAACTGACCCCCGGTTTTTCTTTTTTGAGTTTTTTTTTCCCTCCATCGGGAGGGGGACACTGGCTTTCTTTTTATAGAAAAACCCCCAAAGGTTTTTAAAGGGGAAAAGGGCAAACCCCAAGCTCACGCCCCCGAAAACCTTTTTGGGGCCGCAAATTTTTTTTGCCTTTTTTGAGTTGCTTTTGGTTTATTTTTTATTTTTTCCTTTCGTGGGAAAGGGGAAAAAATGCCCATTACCCTGCTTTCCCTCCGAACAAAGTTTATCATGCAAACCCTGCGTGCATGCATAATGTGTGTTTTGTTTCTCAATTTTGTATGGCGCGCGGGGTAAGGGGCAAAAGGTTTTGGGGCCGGTCAGTTCGGTTTGGAACATACAGCTAGATTTTTTTTTGTAATTGTTTTTCCCTTTGGGAAAATGATGGTGGTGGGTTTTTGGTTTTCAAAAAGGAGCCCAAAAGGAAACGTAAAGTTTTTGTTTTAATTACTGTTTACGTTTCCTGCCCCATTTTGGATTTCTTTTAAATTTAGAAAAACCAAAATTAAATTTAGAAGTTATAAAAATTTTGTAAAGAAAAAAAAAAGGCATTTTTAAATAACCCCGGGAAAAATTTCTAAACAAAAACCAAACACATAAAAACCCAAAAAAAAAAGGCTTGAGCCCGGCTGAAGTATATCTATGGCATTTTTCCTCCCCATTAAAACCCAACTTCCCCAATTTCCCTTTTGTTTTATACCAAATCTAAAACCCCAAGTTGCTGTTATGGATTTGACGGTTTAAAAAACCACGAAATTTTTTTTACAGTGAAAGCGACCGAAAAAAAGAAAGCAATAAGAGTGGGGTTGAACATACTGCCCCACGTTAAATTTTGCGAGCGCGTGCCCAAAATCATTCCCAAAATTTCTCCTTAGAGTGTGTGTGGGTTTTTGTGTGTGGTGTTTTTTTGGGGGGTTTTTGTGGGGGTGTGTTTGGGGTGGGGGGGTTGTGGCGACTGGGAGTTTAAAGTACCGAGGGAACTAATTGGTTGAGTTTGTTAAAAATTTTAAAATACCCGACTATTGGGGGTGATGTAAATTTAAAGAAAAGTGGTTTGATAAATTTGGGGTGGGTGTAGTTTTAAATTAAAGTGGCCCAATAATTGGGGGTAATGTAGTTTTTTAAAGTACAGTTGGGAAAAAATTGGGGACTGTAGTTTAAAGTACAATGTCAGATATTTTGGTGGATTGAGAAGCAGATTTTCTTTTCCCCTCTCTCTCTCTCTCCTTTTTTCTCTTTTTCTCATCCCTTTTTTTATCTCACCCTTTTCCAAACCCTCTCTCTCTCTCCACCTTTTCTTTTTCCACACCCGGAAAGGGAAAACAAAACTGTTGGGCCAAAAATTCTATTAAAATTAACCAAAAACCATGAACGAAAGTTATCCTCAAAAATAAATAAAAATATTAGAAAAGCGCGTGCTCTGTGGGCGAAATGCTTGGTTCCCTTTTTTAGAGGGTCTGGACATTTTATATGTAGGGTTTTAAAAACCCTTTTTTGGGGGGTGAATTTCCCTTTCCTAATTACATCAGTTTTTTACTGCCCGAGCGGGTTTTTTAATGAATCTTGTGGATTTAGCAATCATCATTGAAAAAGGCACTGTACATAAAAACATTTTTCGTGTTTTTACAAAATTTATTTTCGTCGATTTCTTCATTAAGAACAATTTGTTTCGGGTTTAATTTTTGGGGGATAAAAAACGATGGGTTCCTTTTTCCCTGTTTGATTATCTCTATTTTTTGTTTTGTCCCGGCCAAAAGAAGACCACAGAGGCGAAAAAGGGGTCAAAGGTTTTTGTCTTCTTTTTAGCCCCCCTTTTTTTCTAGCGGGAAAAGGGGCTTTTTTTTTTCTGTTAGGTTTCGTTTTAAAAAGGGCCCCAAAACCTGCAGGCATCCACCCCTTTTAAATTAATTATTTACTTAATTTTTACCAATTGGGCCCGTCCCCCAGCAATGAGGCCCCTTTTGGAAAAACTCCCCGCGTCTGTCTGTCCCGGTTGTTCATGGGATGACAGGGGGGCATTACGCACAAAGACAAAACCAAAAACCCAAAAAAAACCTAAAGGGAGCTATTGGAGT
>JAMYXO010007144.1:0-12528 GCA_033310375.1 Conus canariensis
GAGTTCATGCTGTTTGGTGTTTCTCATTGCAATAGAGAAAAATAGGACACAAACGCCTTCACAGTGGATTCATTCTCCGATTTTTAATCACCAACAATGTCATACAGCGACAACATTATCCAGTGTGACATGCTTCATATTATACCTTGGGTTCTGAAGTTGTCGTCCATAGTCTATGAATATGTTGGAATGCTTTGACCGACGGCGAAGCAGAGAACACGGAAGCTACACAGAAAGCACCAACTTGTGTCAGTTCCTGCCTCACCAGGCCTTTTTGGTCTGCCTCACTGTGTTGCTGATGACACACACACTCATACATATACGCACCTGCAACACAACACACACACACACACACACACACACACACACACACACACACACACACACCACACACACACCACACTCACCACACACCACTACACACACACACACACACACACACACACACACACACACACACACACACAGAGGAAGAAATAGAATGAAAGAAAGGGAGTACAGAAGACTGGAAAGAGAAAGAAAGAAGGAAAGATCGATAGATAGAAAGAAAGACAGACATCAACAAACAAAAAAGAAAGAAATGCACACCAAAACAAAGCACAAATGACACACAGTTACCATCCATCTGTCTGGAGAGACAATGGTGTTGCGCCATGGATCAGTCAGTTGTGGAGTTGCAGCGCCTGCTGTGGCTGAAGAGCCTGATCCTCGAGCGGCAGACTCTGTTGCAGTTGCTGCAGGTGAAGTCTCCGTCATCAGTGTCTGTGGGTGCCGACGCCATCCTTTGCCCATCTGCGGCGCCTCCGTTCTTCCCACTGGGGCTCTCTCCTCTGCTCTGCTCTGCTTGCTTGATGCCGGCCTTGATGGTGGACCGCCAGCTGACCCGGTCTGAAGCTGCTGTCTCCAGGTCTGCTGGGTCGAGGTTGCCAAAAGACAAAACACAGAAAATTTTCAAGTAAACAACAAACAAAGAAGAAAAGTACAGAGAAGAATAGATACGATGAGCATGTTTTCAAAGAAAGAAAAAGAAAAAAAAACAAACAAAACAAAAAGAAAAATGAGAATAAACATAAAAAGGTCAAAGAAGTTTACTAATAGAAAATGAAAAAACAAAGAGAAGTTTTAAACAAAAGAAACAAAAGAAAACAAACAAAACAACAACAACAAACAAAATAAATAAAGAAAGAAAAGAAAGAAAGAAAGAAAAAGAAAGAAAGAAAGAAAGGGAGAAAGAAATATACGACAAAACAACTACAAAAAGGATACAAAGACATAAACTGAATTTTTGAACAGTAAAGTATAGGAAAAATTATAAAAGATGGACAAAGAAAAACTGAAGGTTTTTCAAGAAGAAGAAGAAGAAGAAGAAGAAGAAGAATCTCAACAAGAGAATGTTTTTGGTTGCTTGCTTGTTTGTTTGTTTGTTCTCCTCGTGGGCAACAACAGTGTGCTGCACTCACCTCCAGTCGATCTCGTCTGGCCTAACTTGCAGACTACACTAAGCTGCGTAGATCTTGTTCCGCTGGTTTCTCCCCGAATTTTCTTTTTCCCACCGGGAGGAGGACGACTACTTTGTCATAGAAATAACACCTCGGTCCAATGGGAACAGGTCAACCTCAAGCTCTCGCCCCGTACCGGCGGCAACGCAGATTTTTCTCTGTGTTAGATTTTTTCTCTGTGAGGGAGTGAGAGAGAGAGAGAGAGAGAGAGAGAGAGAGAGAGAGAGAGTGTGTGTGTGTGTGTGTGTGTGTGTGTGGTGTGTGTGTGTGTGTGTGTGTGTTGTGTGTGTGTGTGTGTGTGTGTGTGTGTGGTGTGTGTATTCGATTGCTTTTTTTTTGTGGGAAGGTGAAGATAATGCAGAGTACACTGCTTCCCCCCCCCCCCCCCCCCCCCCCCCTTCTGAACACGTGCATGCACGCTGTGTGCGTTCGCGCATGAATGCATGTGTGTCTGTCTGCTGGTCTGTTGGTTGGAGCCTACAACTTGATTTCTTTTGTAATTATTTCCCTTGCAAGTGATGGGCGTGGATTTAGTTCATAACGGAGCAAGAGTTACTGTACGTGTTTTGTAATTGTTTTCTACCGCTTCCTGCCTCACTTAAGATTTTTCTTTTAAGTTGAAAACCAAAATTAAACAGAAAAAGCTAAGACGCTTTTTTTTAGGCAAAAATATTCGAATTACTTGAATAATGCTATTCAAAAAGACAGACAGAAAGAAAGAATAACAAAAGAAAGCTTAAGAGGACTGAAGTATAATCTATGGCTCTTATTAAAGCAGGTTCGCTTATGAATCTTCGAATAAAGAGACATTTTGTATTTTAGTACTTTAGTACTTTAGAAGGTAAAGTCAAGATTCACAAAATGTGTGAAGTAGTATAGAATTGTATAGTCGATGCATATGTTGATAGGCTTGTCGCCGATTTCTTTCAAATCTCAGTTTTTTTTTTTCTTATAAGCAGATTGTATGTTCTACAGAAAGATGTACAAAGGCGCGTCTGTGCTTTGATCTACCTCTTATTGGAGTCTAAATTGAATGCTACCACACAAAACAAAATTATACGTGTCAATGTTTGTTATGAACGTCCGATCAGGCATCTGGGAAGCAGGTTACTCTCACAGGACGTCTTTAAATGAGATAAAATTGTCAAAAGTTGCATGTCGCCAAAGAGGGTTAGTTTTTTTTTCAAATACACCTATGATGCTCTGTCAATCTACCTAAAGGTGTCTTTTGCCTCAAATAAGCTTTGGTGGCTTGTAGTTTTCTCAAGTAAACTTGATGCTGACATTCAGATTGATACAGAAACACACGAATTTTTTAACCATTGTCGTCAAAACATTGTAATCTACATTACTAAATGGCAATGGGTTTAAAAAGACTTAAAAGAAATCTTTTAACCAGACCCTAGTATATATCCTAAAACCAGAAGGAAACAAAAATCACATTTTAAAAACTTCCAATAAACTTAAAGGGGTCTTCACCCATAAATAGCATGTTTGGGTTGTTCAAAAGTATGATCGAGCGTGTTTCGATGTACGTGTTACTTTTCTTCTGGAACTCACTTCTATCCGTGTTTCGGGTCGTGCAAGTAGCCAAATCGTGACTCGCCACGGAGATTGCCGAGCACAGTACGGAAAGAGACGAGAGTCCGGGATTCCGCAAGTGACGTATAAATGCCAAGACTATCGTGAATGAAAGACATGTCCCTAAAAGCTTTCGCTATGAGGACGTAAAAATCAACTATTTTCCGGCGATAATGGCAGATGCTCCCAGCTACGAGTCAAGTTCCAACGAAGAGGACATCGAACGTGAAATTTTCACTGAAGTGTTTGGAGTTCAGCCGTACCAGTTTGAACCTACAGCTCCTTGTACAGTACCACCTCCCTCGCCATCAGACGCTTGTGTTTCTTTCCAGGCAGTTCGACATTATTTTTACAGGTTGACCATATTATGTACATGTACACACATACGCACGACACAGATAGTACATGAATACACATGCACATACATACATCTGTTCACACACACACACACACACACACACACACACACAACACACACACACACACACACACACACATTACCGTAGTATGTAAATAACTTTAAAATGATTATGTGATAAACCACATTTTCTTTCAGTTGTTTAGATCTATGATAATGCCTTTTCCTTTGCACAGGAATTTGTCAGCTACTGCATCATCACACTAATTCTCTTCCCTGCTGTAGAAATCTTTTCAATTGCTGTTCACTTTCAGTCCCCCCCCTCCCCCCCTCCACACACACACACACACACACACACACACACACACACACACACACACACACACACACACACATACCCTTTTTTACATTCCTCATTTTCAATCTCATTCCCTCCACTTAAATTCTGAAGTTCCACAATGACAATTAGAATCTGAGGGGTCTTTTACAATATATTGCAGTCAAAGATTCTGGCTCTTATTTTAAAAACTGATGCATGACGTGCCGTACATCAGATCTAAGCTGCAGATCTAAGCTCATTATTCTCTTACTCACCAGGGCAGTGTATAGCATACATACATACCATACCTGCATATATCTTAAAATGCACACTAAGTCACCATCCTGTGTCCAAATACTGATAAATAATTCACTTACTAAAGCATATGGTTGTTGGGCGGAAACTTGAACTTGCATGGGTGCCTAATGTTCAGCAATGTCCTGAAAAATAAAAACCCAAACTATTATTCACTGGAGTCCAACAAGTTGTTATTTGTGGACATGGACACTTTCTTGTTAATAAGAATCGTAACTTCAGTTTTGTTGGAAACAGTAACAGCAGGGGAAAAATCAATCACAAACATGCAAGTTTCAGTGGCAGCAGGCAGTGTGACTGACTGACTGCCACAATGACAGTAACAATGTATGTTTCAGTTTGTTGCCAACACTCAACAAAAACCAACAACTATCTTTACAACCAACCATACACTGAGAATGAAATGAAACACAAAAAGATCAACCACCCATTCCACAAACCTTACCTTCTTTACGTCTCTGAGTTTGGCTCTCTTGCTCCTGACACAATCAGTGTCACTGTTGCGTTTGAGGCTTGCATTTGCAGCTGGCGAATGAACAGAGAGTGCTTTAATACATTTTTCTGTTATAATAGTTGGCACAGCATCCTCTTTCAGCTGTCTTCGGACCCTAATTCCAGCTTCCACCTTTACCTTCCAGGTGTGTTGGTCTTGGAAACTGTGCTCTTTGAAGTGACGACCGCAAATATCCATGATAACTGTCCCGAAGAACAAAATCTTTCCTCGGTGTGGTGACAAAATTTATCCACAATCGCCTAAACTGGCTGGAGGCACCTGAAAAAGCATGAACGCTTACTCTTTGCTTATTTCCTGATGAAATTCCGCAACCAGACACAGCACACATTCGCCCCATCTCACTTCAGCCCAACACGAAAAGCGACTTGGCTTTTCTACGTCATCAATCGGGAAACCCCCCTTTTATCGAAATCGAGGCTCTCGTTCCTGTTTCAGCCTCTTGCTTTCCCAGTCCGCAGGAAATGCTGTTCTCACTGCAAGATGAGAGCACAGGCGGCTGATTCGGGGCTGGGTTTCGCAATACGACCACATACCAAAACCGTGTATTTGGTCCAAATAGATTTGTAAAAATGGGTGAGAACTCCTTTAAGCATCAAGATTTTCTTTTCTCTTTTTCAAAGTTGGCAATAAGCGTGTAATCTGCGTGACTTCGTTTCTACCAAACTGGCTAACGTGACCTGTCTGAAGAAAATGTATGAGAAACATACGCCTAAGGGAAGATAATTACACTTAAACTTGCAGGAAAACTCCTTCCTTCCAGTTTTTGTCAGACTTGACAAAATACTGGGACAGAAATCTACGTTACGTAAGCAATGTTACTGCAGAAAAGGTTACTTGTTTGTTCCGTGTCAAGTTTTTATTTTTTGCGGAACCCACGCTATTAAAGCATCACAATTGCTTCCCTGGTTTCACCATTTGCATTCCACATTTGGGATGTGAAACAGTGTAGCCATGAATAATTGATTGATATGCTGGTAAAGTGAGCTTGGTTTCCAAGTTCAAAACACAGGTGGGTACCTTCGTAGTAATTATGATTTTTAGATACGTTGTTAGAGACATGAAAACGGTTAAACACAAAATCGGGGCGTGATGTGTCTTAGGTAGTTTTTTTTTTTAATGCACAATGTAGCAATGTCAGTTGTAACGTAGCTTACATACCTTCATTAGACTTGTCTGTTTCTCGAAAGTGTCTTGTTGCAAAAGCCGTGTCAGAAAGCCAGCAAGTATAATGTTTTCTGAATCTATAAAAAGCCGTCATGATGTTTGTTGCCTCAATGGTCACGTGTGCAGCTTAACAGCTGCACTATGGTGGAAGAAAGTGATGGTAACGGAGAATACATTCCTTGGGAAGCCATATCATTAATATCTTTTTTCTACAATGAAAGAATAGAAAGTTGGAACTTTGGACATTAGAACAGGCAGAACAAGTATTATTAGATACAAACAATGAGTTCAGGGTGAGATATTAAAAGCAAAAAGAAAGCGAATGTATGAGGGTTAATTGATAACGTAGATTACAAGAAATGGTAACGTAGCTTACAAAACTAAATTTGTGACTTATTGTACTCCCAACGGGAGTAATTATACAATCAGAATGGAGAGAAAATTTCTCTGTGTTTCTGTTTGTTGTGTCTGCTGGTCTGTCATTCTGTCTTTGTATATGTACAGGAACAGATTTATGTTCTACGTCATTTCTGATCACGCAAACGTACTTGGCGTCAAGGCATGTTGGAACTTCTTCGAAAGCGGCCATGGAAAAGGGCCCTGTGATGGCCTTGGTGGGGTGGCAAAGAGATGGCCGACCTAGCATCCTGCCAAAGCAGGACAATCCAGGATGCTGAAGACTTCTTCAAATGGGGAAAGGAGACCTCAAAAACGGTTCACTACATCTTCGTTAGTGAGGAAGATGTGAACAGAGAAAAACAGATCTTAGAAACCCTGACCAAAGACACAGTCCCATGCAAAGGGACTATGAAAGTACACTCTGTTTACACTGTAGAGAGAAACGTCATCATGACCAGAACAACCTCTTGCTGTTGTCACAATTGTCTGACAGGGGACCTCAGTCAAAGTCAGTGGACTCAATGCACCATGTGGAAGAAAATTTCCAAGCTCAGTCAATCAAAACATCCATCGACTGCAATGGACACACAAGACCATACTCCAGTGACACATTGTGATTCTACAGGACTGTCGACCTCAGCTGTGGAGGAACATCGACTAAAGCCCAAAGGCCCAGCGCTACCTGATTCCGAAATCCTGGACGTTCATCCTGACAAAGGTGACTTTGTTGCAGCAGTGTATCAGAAGCAGTGGTACGTCGGGAAAGTCAAGGACATTGATGAGGAAGAAGGAGAGTGCTATATTGAGTTCATGGAAAAGAGTAAAAAAAAGTTGAGAACTCCTACAAGTGGCCACGTCACCAAGATGAATTGTGGGTGTCCTTTGATGACATCATCTGCATTATACAAGAACCAAAAGCAACAGGTCGATTTGGGCGGACATTTCAGCTTCAGGAAGATCAGCATCTGATCAGGGATTTGTTCTAAAAAGTGCAGTGACTTGGCTGTTTCCCATCATTTGGATGGCTAGGATTAAGCAGCATCTTGCAGTCACATTTTTCTTTGTCTGTGTTCAATACACACGTACTGAATCACCACTTAAGGGAGAGTTTCCTTAATATGTGTTACCATAAAAGACATTTTTTTTTTACATTAAAGTGTTTAAGTTCTTTTATAAACAGGAAAGTAACAGAGACTGACCAGAAGTAATCTACGTGATCAGAAGTAATATACGTTTCCTTTGTTGAAATCACCAGCTATGAAGCTAAAAAATAATACTAAGGTTCATAATCTTTCATTTTGCTTCGTTTCATTCCGGTAGGTTTGGTCTTTTGGAAGTTTCTGGCAATGTGTAAAAACTGTAATCTACGTTACAAGAGCTTGTAATCTACGTTATAATTATTTTTGAGGTTTGAAGTAATTTTCACCTACTTATTATCACACAGTTCGGTGAAATTTAGTGAAAGGAGTGATTAAGTTTCACTTTTTCATTATACATTTTTGTCCTTCCTATTGTTATGCTAAATAAGAGATTTTGTTTGAGGAGTTGGTGGATGAAAAAAAAAGCTTTTTTCTTTTAGCTGTTGAATTCATATAAAGTTTGACGAGTTTGCTTAGAGAAAGCAAACAGGCGTAGTATGCTATGAAACGATATTAATTTCTGGAGTTGAAAATGGAAAGTATTGGTGGATTTTGTTTCCTGTTTTGCGTTCATTGAATTTTAAAGCTAGCAATGTGGCGTAACGCAAATTACAACATTCGTTTCAGCCATTGTGTTCAATGAAAAATTGCAAAAAAAACTGTTTGAGGCCGAGATTTTTTTTAAACCAAATATTGCAGAAGGGTTGTTCTGTGAAACTAATAAAAATTTATGTTAAAATCGATTTGTTTCCTTTTATGATATTTTGGATTCTGATTTGTACATCTTTCTGTAGAACGAATGTATAATCTTCTGCTGGTGTTTTGACCAGTAAAGCTTTCCATAACTTTTTGCTGAAAACTACTTATGTTTTGATCAGAAACTGAAGGTGGGAGGCACATCTAAACTATATATGTCCTGTTTCATGACACAGTCCAGTCTGTTTTTCAAACTGTTCAAGGAAGGTGCTTGAGTAACACTGGAAGGAAGGCGGTTCCAAATCACCACATGTTGAGAGAAGAAGTTCTGTCGGAGACTTGTGCTGCATCTGTGTTATTTTTTTTTTCAGCTTAAAGCAATGTCCCCTGGTGATTGTCCTAATCTCTTTCTCAAACAAGGAGTTTTCCAACATGTACAGTCCATGTGTATACTTATACACTTCTATAAGATCTCCTGTATCCTTCTGTAAGACATGCTGGGTAGTTTCATCTTTTCTAGCCTTTCCTCATAACTCAAACCTTTCAGGTAAGTTGTGCTGGCCCAGACCTAGTGCGTAACAATGAGAGACAGAAAAGTAAGAGAACAAAATGTGAACGTGTTTGCGACTGTACGTGAGCGCGAGCGAACTGTGCACCTATTTCTGTGCGTGCGATTGTGGAATGCAGTAGTTTACAGTGGTAGGCATCTGTGTAGAGCTGGCACTGTGGTTTTAAATGCATTAGCAGATTTCTGACCGATACCCCATATCTCTCCCATCACTTTCTCACCAACACCTGCCCCGGAAGGATGACGAAACTGTAGATCCTAACAGTTCAATACACAACAGATGATCGGAGTAAAGAATAAAGAATGACTGTTTCTTCAACGGCATATAATGATGCCAAACGATTCAACCAGAACAACAACACCAGAGAGCGGAAGCGCTCGCCGCTGCTGAATAAGAGACAATATTGGGTCAACCCCGATATGGTATCATAATCCAATAATAAAATGAATGACCACTGTCACTGCCCTGAACTCAAACAGCGCAGTATCACCAAAACCGATAGCGATCGAAAACAAATGACCGGCGAGGCCATATATAGTAACGAAGACCCAGACATACTAACAAAAGCGGAGCGACAGGACGGCGCCCCCCTGCTGGGCTGTACGTGACTAGGCATACGCCTAATCAATTTCAACTTGCAACCAAATCACTGCACTAACTTAAAAATAACACAATAAATTTAAAAACTACCTATTCCAACTTCCAATCATAATCACAAAAAGAAAACATAATGCATTAAATATATCAATGCATAACACCGCAAATATTCATCAATTCAAACCACCAATGTCATATAATTCACCAACTTCACACAAACAACCATATACCATTTTCTTTCCAACTACAATATCCACCTTCACACTCCCTCTTCCCCCTACTCGAGGTCAAAGCACACCACCATCCCCCCTCCCATTATCGCTTCGGCGCAACAGCCATCCTTCATATGAAAAGAGGGGCATACGAAATAATTTTCTTCTCCAATCAAAAGAAAAATAAGAATAAACAAAAACCTATTATAATCCTCATCAATTTTCATATATACGAACTTATGGTTTGACTGGATAATTACCGGAATAAAAATACCACGGTTTTTTTTTTTTTTTTTTTTTTTTTTTTTTAATTCATTTTCAACGAACGACGGAGACACAATGCAGTGAAAACCACAACCACCGCACATACCGACATTCGGCGCGCGCGCGCGCGCATGACGATATTCTCTCGCCTGAAACAGTAGCGCGCATCAAGCATATGACACCTCCCTCTCACTCCTTCCCCCCTTGTCTACAAGCCGGCGCGATTTACGGCCCCTAGATCCTCTGTGTGTGTGGTTTGTTTGTTTGTTTGTTTGTTTCATATATATATACTAAACTGAATCGCGCTTCTCACGTTTCGCCTATGTACAAACGACGCGTTTCGATCCAGAATCATCTACCTCCAACTCCCTTCTTCAATGAACAACCTGCCCTACACTTCTCACCTGGAGTTACGATGACCAACGAAGACAATACAGGACAAACACCCGCCAGAGCAACTCCAGACCGGGGAAACCCTCGCTCCCTTGAAGGCGTGGACACTGGTGGCAGACACCGACACACAGATAACTTCTTCTAGGAATCCCGAGCTGTCACAAGGACACACCGATGGGTTTCCTGGCAGCCCACTAAACAAAGTGGCAAAACCGCCTCACCGAACGCTGGATCAGAAGACCTCCGTCTCGAGCCAGGAGTCGCAAACAACTAAATCAGACAGTCAAAAAACAGACGACACTTAGAGTTGACAGACATCATGAAACTGACAAGGCCACACCCTGACTTCGACCAATCATCAATAAGCAGCCCAGGGAACGGCACGACAAAACTCCAGATAGGGGCATAGATAGAGACAATCGTGTACAGACTCGAAACACCAACTTGCCAGAAGACCAATCAGCAATAAGTCACCTAGGGTGGTGAGACCACACTTCCCAATATGGGAACAACTGTGTATCGGCACAGACTCTAGATTATAAATCCCTCCAATCATCAATCGATAACCACCAACAGCTTGTACACAAGACCAAATGTGGACACAACCATATACAAGCACCGATCTCCAATAGTTGGTCAAACAATCACCCATAAATCACCAAGGCAACAGACCACAAAATCACAAGAATGGATACAGTCAAACATAGGCACAAACTTCACCCTCTTTAGTCGATCACCTACCAACAATGACTCGACCAAAACACACACACACACAAAATAAAACATGCATCGTAACTCCCAAATATCGACACGGGAAAAAGAAAGAACTGACCGCTGCAACAACTCCGCCTTACAATATGCGAAATTATGTCCCTTGAATGTCCGTGCGTGACAGTTCTCTCTCTCTCTCTCTCTCTCTCTCTCTCTCTCTCTCCTCTCTCTCTTCCGTCTCTCAGCCGTCTCTCTCTCTTCTCTCTCTCTCCTCTCTCTCTCTTCTCTCTCTCTCTCTCTCTCTTCTCTCTTCTTCTTCTTCTTCTTCTTCTTCTTCTTCTTTTCTTCTTCTTCTTCTTCTCTTACTAATGAGAAGCAATTTTTGAGAAACCTTAAGTTTGAAACTGTTTTGCGAAACAGGAATAGCATAAGGGGTGCGCACGCTTGCGCGCGCGCACACCCACAGCACACACATACACGCACGCATGCACACACAACACACACACACACACACACACACACACACACACACACACACACAACACACACACAAGAATCTCTCTCTATATATATTATATATATATAATATATATATATATATAATAATACTAGCGCTTACGCGCTTCGACCCCGTCTCGCCCCGGCGAGTTTGTCTGTCGTGTAGTGTTCCGATGTCCAGTTTTACGTCTGTTGACCCAAATTGCGTCACGACGCAATGCGTCACGTGATAGCCGACCCGACGTTGCTGTTTGTAGGACACCAAGGATACTTGATACCAAATTTGGTGGCGATCGGCCCGAAACTGTGGCCGTGTATAAGCGAACAGGCAGACAGACAAACTGAGCTTTATATAATGTATAGATATGTGCGTGTGTGCATGCATGAGTGCGTGCTTGCGTGCGTGTGTGTGTGTGTGTGTGTGTGTGTGTGTGTGTGTGTGTGGTGGTGGTGGTGGTGCGTGCGTGTGTCGTGCGTGCGTGGTGGTGTGTGTGTGTGTGTGTGTGTGTGGTGTGGTGTGTGTGTGTGTGTGTTTTGTGAGGAACCTTGTAGGCTAATGTGTAATGAGCCACAGCTTGCTTGATTTATTTTATTTTATTTATTTTTATTTTTTTTTAGAATAGTGTGAACTGTGAAATAGATTGCTTCTATATACAGTAATAGGGAACAGTTCAGCCTTTGGAAACACAGCAAAGGAGTACTATCATTGTTTGGATATGCAGTTCTAAAGCCATTTTGTTTTTGGAGGATTGTGGTGAGTACATGCTTCTGTGTGTGTGTGTGTGTGTGTGTGTGTGTGTGTGTGTGTGTGTTGTGTGTGTGTGTGTGTGTGGCGCGCGCGCGCGTGTGTGCGAGCGTGCGTGCGTTCGTGCATGCGTGCGCGCGAGCGTGCGTGCGTGCATGTGTTTATTGTGTGTGTGTGTGCGTGCGCGCAATCGTGTGTGTGTGTATGCGCGCGCACAAGAGTGTTTGTATGTGCGTGTCTCTGTGTGTGTGCGTGTGTGTGTGCGCGCGCACATGTGCGGTGTGTGTGTGTGGGGGGTGGGGTGGGGTGGGGGGGGGGGAACGTTGTTGTACATAGAGCAAGTTAGACGTATATCTTTATCTGTCTATCTGTCTGTCCCCCCACCCCTCTCTCTCTTTCTCTCAATCTTCCTCCCTCTCTATCTCTTTCTCTATCTCTCTCTCAACCACAAACGCACGCGCGCGCGCGCGCGCCGCACACACACACACACACACACACACACAACACACACACACACACACAAACACATCCACACACCACGCACCACGCACACAC
>JAMYXO010007145.1:0-12526 GCA_033310375.1 Conus canariensis
AATGTCCCCCCCCCCCCCCACCCCCTTCATACAATGTTCCCCCAAAATAACAACTGTCCCCCTTTGTAAACCCAAAGTTTTCCCCCCAAAAAAAAGGGGACTGTCCATCCCCTAAAAATGGCCCCAATTTCAAAAATTCAAAAAGTTTCCCTTCGTTTCAAATGTTCCCAAAAAATTAGGACTGTCCCCCGCTTTTCCCAAAAAAACGTGCCAATACAAATTTTATAAACCCCGTTCCCCCCTTTTCAACCAAATGTCCCAAGTTAAATAAGGGACCCGTCCCCCCCCCTCCTAAAAAATGGGGCCAAAAAACATAGCACTGGGCCCCCCCTTCCCTACAATGGGGCCCAAACATAAAACAACCCCCCCCCCTTCATACCCAATTGGGCCCCCCCAACACCTTGGGAAAGTCCCCCCCCCCCCTTTCATAAAAATTTTCCCCCCCATTTTAAAAATTTTCCCTTCCTAAAAATGTTTTCCCTTAAAAAATAGGGAACTGTCCCTTTTTTAACCCAATACCCCCCCCCCAATACATACACTTTTCCCCCCCCTTTGGTTTCAATGTTTTAACAAAATAGGCCCAAAACCCTCCCCCTTTATAAAAAATGTCCCAAAAACATTGGGGAAAAGGGCCCCCCTTTAACAAAAGGGGGCCCCCAACCCCAAAATTTTCTTCCCCCCCCTGCCCTAAAAAAAATGTCCCAAATAAAATAGGGACTGGGCCCCCCATAACAAACCCTCCCCAATAAAATAGCCAAAAATTTCCCCCCCTTTGTACAAAGTTTCAACACTAGGGACTGTCCCCCCTTTTACAATGTCCCCCCCAATTTCATAGGGACTGGTTCCCCCCCCCTTTAAAACAATGTCCCAGTAAAAATAACACGGGCCCCCCTTTTCCCTACAAAAGTCCCCCCTTTCCCTAGCACTTTTTCCCTTTATACAATTTTTTCCAATTTCATAAAACTGGGCCCTTCCCCTAAATGTCCCAAACATAAGAAAAGGGGGCCCCATCGGGTCCCAAAAAAAAAGGGCCAAACACCAAAAGCAAAATTTTCCCTTTCATAACCCAAAGTCCCCCTACATAGGCCCCCTCCCCTTTTCCCGTACAATGTTCCCCCCCAAAACATAGGCACCGCCCCTTTCCCCCAACAAAATTTTCCCAAAAAAAAAACCCCAAAAAGTCCCCCCCCCTTCATAACAAGTCCCCCCCAAAACAAAAGGGAACTGGGCCCCCACCCAAAATTAAAAAATGTTTCCCCAAAAAGGGAAAAACGGGGGGGAAACCAAAAAAAAGTATCCCCCCCTTTTTCCCCTCACTATAAAACTAAGGAAAGTTGGCGGAAAAAAGGGCCCCCCTGGGGAAAAACCCCACAAAAAAAACGGGAAAAAAAAAAAAAATCCCAAAGTTTTTTTCCCCGGGCGAAAGGAAAATTGAATTGGGATTTGGGGTTTGCAACGTCCCCGGATGGGGTTTAAACAATCCCAAAAAAACTCCTTGGGGAAACCCCCCAGGGAAACCCTTAAGACCCCTTGGTTTCCCCTTGGGCTTTGTTATCCTGCCAAAAAAATTGGGGAGGGTGGCCCAAAGAAAACAGTTTTTTAAGACTGAAAAATTTGGTTAAAAGGGGCCCTCACGATGGGGGCCCTAGGGGCCCCAAATCCCCCTTTAAAGGTAAAAGGGTTTGTTGTGGGGAAAAGGGGGTGAAGTTTTGGGGACTGGTTTTAATGGGCAAAACAAATGTAAAAATCAAACCGTCCCCCTTTTTTTTGGGGGTTGGGGGTTAAAGGTGGGCAAACCCTTTGGGAACTGGTGGGAAAGGCACACCAGGGTAAAACCCCCCGTCCCTCCTTTTTTTAGGGTTTTGTAAGTGACAAACTTTTTCACCTGGGTTTGGGAAAAGGGCCACAGTGTAAAAAACCCCCGTCCCCCCCCTTCCCCCTTTTTAGGTTTTTTATTTTGGGAGGTTTACAGGGTTTTTCCCCCCGGTGAATGACAACCCCCAGATGGGGAAAAAAACAAACCCCTCCCCCTGGGTTTTTAGGAAGTTTTTTTTTGTTTAAAGGTTTTTCCCGCTTTTGGGACTGGGGGGGAAAAGGCAAAACAGGGGTATGAAAAAAGGGCCCCCCTCCCCCCTTTTTTAGGTTTTTTTTTGTGGGAAGGGGGACCCGCCTTTTTGGGACCGGTGGAAAAGAAAAACCAAAAAGTTTTTTAGAAACCCCCCGCCCACCCCTTTCCCGGTTTTTAGGTTTTTTTGTGGGAAAAGGGGAAAAAAAGCTTTTGGCCCCCGGGGGGAAGTGGCCCCAAAAAAACAAGGTTGGGAGAACCCCCGTCCCTTCTGGTTTTTAAAGGGGTTGGGTTAAAGGGGGGAAACCCAAACTTTGGGAAATGGTGAAAAAAGGGCACAACCCGGTGGTAAAAACACCTACCTTTCCCTTTTTTGAAGGGTTTTTGTGGGGTAAAAGGTTGGGCAGGGTTTTTCACTGGGGAATGGGGAAACCAAAAAAGGGGGGGTAAAAACAAACCCCCACCCTTTTTGTTTTTAGGTTTTTTCTGTTTTATGGGGACAAGGGTTTTTGGGGAAAATGGGGGAAAAGACACACAGTTAAAAACCCCGTCCCCCCCCCTTTTGTTTGGAAAAAGGGAAATGCCTCCAAAATTCCCCCCCCCAAAGGGGCCCCACACCGGGGAAAAAGGGGCCGAACCCAAACCCCTTTCCCGGGGAGAAAAGGAAACAGAAGGAAAAGGGGGGGGAAAGAATGAAAGGAAACCCTTTGGGTTTTGCTGTGGAGGGGATTTCCCGGGCCACTCATTTGGGGCCCCCCCAGGTGAATTTGGGGAATTTTTTTTTGGCCCCCACGCTTTTAGAAATCACCCAAAAAAGGGGTAACAAATGGGTTTTTCAAACGCAAAGGCCCCTATAAGAAACGACAAAAAAACCCTTGGGGCCCCCAAACCAAAGGGTGAACACCCCTTTGGTTTTTTTTGGGTTTTTACCAAATTTAATTTTGCCAAATTTTTAAATTTTTTTCCCCTTTGTTTTTTGGCCCCCGCAGGGAAATTTCAAAAAAAAACCCCCCCCCCGAAAACAAAAAATACCCCTTAAAAAAAGGGCCCCCCCTTTCCCCGGGGAAAAAACCCGGGATACAATTTTTGTTGGGCCCGGGGGAAGGGAAAAATTTTAAAAACCCTTTTAGTTTTTTTTAAAATCAAAAATTTCCCAAAAAGGTTTTACCCCCCGTCCCCCCCACCCAACCCCTATAAAAGGCCCCCAAATTTTAAAAAGTTCCCCTTTTAAAAAATTTAAAAGCCCGAAAATTGGGCGAAACAGAATTTTAAAATGGGGCCCCATTTAAATTCCCCGGCAAAAAACAGCAGGCCCCCCAGTCCCCCCCCCCCGCAATCCAAAAAACGTTTTTGGATTTCCCCTTGGAAACAAAACCCCAAAGCAAGGATTTTAAAAGAGTTTTTAAAAATCCCCTCCCGAAAAAGGGCCCCGAAAAATTTTCCTAAAGTCCCCATTTTTCCCAAAAAAAAAAATTACGTGTGGAAAAAAAAACCCTTTTGGGGCAAACAAAACTTTGGTTCCCCCATGTCCCCGGGGGAAAGGGTTTTTTACCGGTCCCCAAAAAAAAGCGGGGTAAATGTTTTTTAACCCCCCCTTTTTAATCCATAAAGCCCCAAACCAAAAAAAGGTCCCCAGGTTAAAAAAAAGGTTTAAAAAAAAAATGGAAAAAATACTAACACACAAAAAAATGGTTTTTACCCGGGGCCAAGGGTCCCTCAAATTTAAAACCCTTCCCCCCTTTTCAAAAAACCTCCCTCGAATTTTTAAAAGGGGGAAAAAGGGGAAAAGTTCCCCCCCCCCCCCGGGGCCCCGTGGGCAGGGGCCCAAAGCAAATACGATGCGGGGCCCAAAAACCCAAGGGCGAAACCAAGAACCAAACCTTTCCCGTTTAAAAAAACCCCCTCTTAAAAAAAGGGTTTAAAACCCAAAAATCCCCCCGAAAGTACAAGGGGGTTTCCTTTAGGGGGGCCCAAAAAAAGAGGTCCCCCAAAGTGAACATTTTTTTGGGGAGGTTTTACCCAAACCCGTTTTTTCCCAAAAACAAAGGGGCCCATTGTGAAAAAATCCCTGTAAGGGGGCCCCACCTGTGTTCCCCAAAAAAAGAGGGGGGGCCCCAAAATTTTTTGAAAACCCTTGGTTTTCCCCCCATCCACCTTGTTTAAGAAGGGGGGGGCCCCAATTTTTTGAACAATTTCCTTTTTAAGGGCCCCCTTTCCCATGGGGCCCCCAAAAAAGGGGTTTTTTGGTGACATCCCCCGTTTGGGGCTTTACCCCGGGGGTCCAAGGAAAAAGGGTTCTTAAAGGGGAACCCTCCCCGTTTGGTCCCCCCACCTTTTGGGCCCCAAAAAAACCGGGGTCCTTTTTTGGGGGGACATCCTGGTTTCGGTTTCATCCTTGGGGGGTACAACCCCAAGGATATTTTTTTTTGGACATCATTGTCCCAAAATCCCCAAATTTTAAAAAACACCAAAAAAAGGGGCAGGGCCCCCAAAAACAGGGAAATATTGAAAAAAACACCAAAAAAAGAGCCCGGCCCCAAGGGCAAAACAACTTTTTGATAAAAACCAACCCAAAAAGCAGGCAAAAACAAACACTAAATGAAAAAACCACCCAAAAAAAAGGGGGGAGGCAAAAACAGGGAAAATATTGATAACACCAAAAAAAGGAGCAGGGGGAAAAAAAAACTACTGAAAAAAAAAAACCAACAAAAGCAAAGGGGGCCCAAAACAGACACTAAATGAAAAAACAAACCAAAAAAGAAGCAAGGCCCCAAAAAAAAAGCACTATTGGGTAAAAAACCAACAAGGAAACAAAGGCCCAAAAAACAGCAAATTAAATTTTAAAAAGGGGAAAACCCCCAAAGCAAAACAAGACGCCACTAAAATTTAAAAACAAAAACAAGGGAGCCAAAAGGCCCAAAAAAAAAGCAAATAAAATTTTAACAACCAAAACAAAAGCCCGGCAAAAAACAGCAAATATTGAAAAAAACCCCAACAAGAAGGGGATTAAAAAGGGCCCCAAAACAAGGGAAAAAATTTTATAACACCCAAAAAGAGCAAGGCCCCAAAACAAAAAAAACTAAATTTAAAAAACAACCCAAAACAAGAAAAGGGCCCAAAAAACCCCAAAAAAAAAATACTTTTAAAACCCCCAACAAGAAAAACAAAGGGAAAAAACAAACAAAAAATTTTCTTGGGGGTAACCAACCAACAAGGGGGGCTTGGGCCCAAAGACCAGCCCCTTTGGGGATTACCCCCCCAAAAACCAAGGGGGCAAAAACCCAAGGGGTTTACAGGACTAATTTGATTTTCACCCAAACCAAGGAGGCAAAAGGCCCCAAGACCCGCAAAGTTTGGTTCCAAACCCAAAAGCAGTGCAGGAAGGTACAAGGACTTATTGTTTAACCCAAATGCGGCCGACCGCCTTTTTTGATAACACCAAAAAGAGCTTTTTAGTGACCTTTTAAAAATCCCACCCTCCCCCTGGGGCTGAAAAAAGGTAAAAGGGGGTTTTTAAAGGGAAAAATGATTTTTTAAATTTTAAAAAGGGCCCGCTATTAAATGAGGTTCCCGAACACAAAAATTTCGTGCCCATTTTTTATTTTTTAAAGGGTATAACTCGGGGGGGGCAAATCATGGGGGCCCGAAAGGGATCCCCCCGGGTTTTGGGGAAATCATGGGGGGCCCCCGAAGACAGGAAATGGGAATTTTCGGGTGGGCCCCTATCCCCTGTGGGGGGAGAATGGGAAACTCGGTGGGAAAAAAATCATGTGGGGCCCCGAAGACAATAAAAATTTTTCTCGGGGGGGGCAAAAAAAATCAAAGTGGCCCCCAAAAAAGGAAAACCCCGGGTGGGCCAAAAAATCCCTGTGGGCCCCGAAATTTGGGTCTGGGGGGGGGCAATATCATGTTAAACCCCGGGAAACCAAGGGAAAAAAATGGGGTCTAATGGAAAAACTCGGGGGGGCCAAAATCATGTGGCGGAAAAAGGAAACTCGGGGGGGGGCCCTATTTGGTTTGGGAACCCGGGAAAAAAGGAAAAAAAATGGGGGCCCCCGGGGTGGCCCTTTTCATGGGGGGCAAGAATGGATCTGGGGTGGGGCAAAAAAATCATGAGGCAAAAGAAAAAAGGGAAAAACCGGGGCCCCTTCCCGTGGGGGCAGTGGAAATGTGGGGGAAATGGAAAAAGGGGGAACCCCGGTTTACCCCCCAAATTTTTTCAAGGGGGGGGGGTGGGCTTTTTTAGGGGAGGAAAAATTTCCCCCAAACAACAATTTGTGAGTAAAAAATTTTTGTGGGGGGCCCGAAGACGAAGGACAAAAAAGGGAAACCAGCAATTTTTCCCCAAAGGGGTTTTTCTTTACAAAAAAGTGAAATACAAAGGTTTTAAGGGAAAGAAAAAAAAGGACAATGGGGAACCCCGCCAAAAAGGGCCCAAAGGGGTTTTTTTCCCCTTTAAAAAATAGTTGGGGGTAAATTTGTTTGTGAAACAAAAAACGAAGGGGGCCAAAAAGGGGAAAACCCGGGGAATTTAAAAATGGGGTTTTTTCCCCTTTCAATAGTTTTTTACATTAAGGGGTTTTGAGCAGAAAGGGCCGAAGGGGCAAAATTGGGGAACCCCGGAAATGTCCCCCAAAGGCTTTAAATTCCCCTTAAAAAAGGGGGAGTAAAATAAATTGTTGAAAACAGAAGAAAGGAAACCCAAAAAAGAAACCAGCAATGGGGCCCCCCAAAGGGTATTTCCTTTTTCAAAGAGCTTTGGCCCCAACCCGACCACAAAAGGAATTTTCTCAAAGGGGAAAAAAACAAATTAAAGGGGTACCCCCTTTGAGGGAGGGGGGGGTCCCCTTTTGAAAAAATTTTTTAAAAAAGAGTGACAATAATTTTTCAAAACATCAAAGGGGGAACACTTTGGGGCCCCAGGGGAAAGGGGAAACTGGGGGGGGGTCCCCCAAGAGTCCTGGGGGTAAAACACCAAAAAAAGGTTTCCGCCATAATAGCAAACCCCAAAATAAAGGTTTTTTTTTTTCCCCCATTCAAATGGGGGGGAAATACAGTTTTTATTGGTAAAAAACCCGTTTCTGTTTAAAAACCCCTCCCCCTAAAAAGGCCCCCACCATCTTCCCCACCCAAAAGAGGGGAAATTTTGGAAAATTTTTTTCAGGGAATCAATTAACCCAAAATTTCCCAAAACCCTGTCTTTTAGCATGTTAAACATCTTTTTTTTAAAAATCCCCCCTAATTTATTTCCCGGGGTCCCCAATCCCCAATTTGGAATAAATGGAGACAAAAAAAGGGGGTTTTTAAAAAAGTTTACTAAGGGTGGGAAAAGAGTTTGACCCCCGAAGTTTTTGGCTGGGCCCCCCACAAACAAAACCCCCCCCCGTTTTTTTCACAAAGGTTGTGGGAAATTAACACAAGACCAAATATTTTTTCCCCAAAAAATTAGATCTGTTTACTGGGGGAAAACCCCAAAACACAAAGCCAAAATTTTTTCCAAACCCCAAAAAAACAGGTTTTTTTTAAATTTTTTCCCCCCACAGGAAAAAAGGGGGTTTTTTAGCAAAAATCCCATCCAGGCCCTGCAGAATTTTTTTTGGTAAGTTTTGGGCCCCCTTTTTTGTTGGGGTCCATCCCTGATAAAGGGGAACATTTAACAGCAGCTGTGGTACAGTCCGTAAACCCCCTTAACAACCCGTAGCAACCCGAAACCCCTTTTTAAATTTAAACGGGGTTTTTCCTACATGAATCCCCAAAAAACCCCCTTGGGGTTTTTTTCCCCCCCCCCAAGGACGGTTGGGTTTAGTGTTTCCCCCTTTTTTGGGGCAGGGACGGCCAAAAAGAATTTAAAAAAATTTGGGCAAGGGGGAAAAATTTTGCTCGTTGCGGGGATTCCCCTGAAACCCCAGTTTTTGGGGAACAAAAGTACATTTTTTTACCTGTTTAAAAAATTCCCCATTTTTAAAACCCGGTAAAAAACCCCCCCGGGGCCCCGTAAAAAACCATAGGAACCGTTAAAAATGCAAAACGGGGGAAAATTTTTTTCCCGGGCCTTTTTTCCCCCTTTTACTGGGGAAGGGACCCTTTTAACCCTTGGGTTTAAAAAGGGGCGAATTGGGGGAAAAAAAAACTCTGAAAAAAATTTGTCGGTTTTTAACGCCCCCGGAAATTGGGATGGATTAAAAAACCCAACCCCTGGGGGCTAATTTCCCCTCGATTTTTCCCCGTTGGGGAAAAGGGGAAAAACCAAAAAATGACCCCCCCTTTTTTTCCTTTTTTCAGGCCAAAAAAAAACAAAAATTTTAAAAAACAATGAAACCAAAAAAAACGGGAACCAAAAAACGAAAAAAGTTTAAAAACGAAAAAAAAAAAAAATAAAGAAAAGGTAAGCAGTTAAATAGAACATAGAAATACAAAATACTGAAAAGGGGCAGTCGTAAAGAACAAAAAATAATGGAAAAGGTAGCAAAATCGTAAAAGAATCAAAGTAAAAGAAGGTACAGTCATTATAAACATAAAAAAATACAAAATAATGAAGGGTAGCAAAATCATTTTAATCATAGAAATACAAAATTTAAGAAATGGTAGCAGTCAGTATGAAAATAAAATAATGAAATGGCGCAAAAAACAAAAAAATACAAAATAATAATGGGCAGTCAATGAATCATAGAAATACAAAAAAAATGAATGGGTTTTTTTCAGTTCAGTATGAATCATAGAAATACAAAATATTAATGGTAGCAGTCAGTAAGAATCATAGAAATACAAAAAAAAATGAAAAAGGTCCCCTCATATGAACAAAAAAAAATGAAAATATCCCCGGGGGGGGAGCAGTCAGTAATGAATCATAGAAATACAAAATAATGAAAAAGGGAGCATCCAAGTCAAAAAAAAAAACAAAATATTGAAAAAGGAGCAGTCCCGTAAGGGGAAAAAAAAATTTAAGAATTAGCAGTATATAAAAACAAAAGAAAAAAACAAAAAAATGAATGGGAGCATCAAATATGAATTTATAGAAAAAAACAAAATAATGAATGGTAGCAGTCAGAAAAGAAACAAAATAATGAATTTAGCAGTCAGTATGAATCAAAGTAATAATGGTACAGTCATAAATCAAGAAATACAAAATAATGAATGGAAAGGGATCATATGAAAACATAGAAATACAAAATAAAAATGGGGACAGTCAGTAAAGAAAAACATAGAAATACAAAATAATGAATAGTACAGTCATATAATCAAAAAAAGAAGGGTTTGCAAAACAGTATAATCAAAATAATGAATGGTGCAGTCAGTATGAATCAAATAATGAATGGTAGCATCCAGTATGAATCAAAATAATTAATGGTGCCAGTTAATAAAGAAAACAAAAAAATGATTGTAGCGTCCCGTAGGAACATAGAAAAAACAAAATAATGATGGTAGCAGTCAAATATGAATCAAAAATAAGAATGGCAGCAAAAACATAGAAAAACAAAAAAAGAAAGGAAACAGTCAGAAAAAAAAAATCATTTAAAAAAAAAATAAATGATGGTACAGTCAGTATAAAAACATAGAAAATACAAAAAATGAGGTACAGTCAGTAGAAACAAAAGAAATACAAAATAATGAATGGGAGCATCAGTATGAATCAAAATAATAAATGGTAGCAGTCAGTATAATCAAAATAATGAAAAAGGTAGCAGTCAGTACAAAAAAAACATATACAAAAACAAAAATAAAAGATGGTAGCAGTCAGTAAGAATCTAGAAAATCAAGAAAATGGAAAAAGGTAACCCCAAAAAATGAATGTACAGTCAGTATGAATCAAATAATGAATGGTAAAGCATCAGTATAATCAAAATTAAAGAATGGACGCAAAAAAATAAAGAAATACAAAATAATAAATAGAACATCAGTATGAAATTTAAAATAAAAATAGTGAAAACATTAAAATAAATAATGAAACATAGATAATCAAAATAATGAAAGGTAGCAATCATATACTCAAAAAAATGAATGGAAAACAGTCAAATATGAAAAACAAAATAATGGAATGGTAGGCAGGATAAAAAAACAAAATAATGAATGGGGACAGTCATTTAAGAAAACAAAAATAATGGTAGGGGGTCAGTATATCAAAAATAATAATGGAAAGAGTCATAAATCATAGAAAAAAAAAATAAAAAAATGAAAAGGGTTACATCAGTATGAAAACAAAATAAAAGAATGGCAAGATCAGTTAAATGAAAACCAAAATAAATGAATGGGACATCAATAAAATGAAATACAAAATTGAATGGGGGAAAACAGTCAGTAGAATCAAAATTAAAAAAATTTAATGGAGCAGTTTAAAAGAATCAAAATAAGAATGGCAGCAGTCATAAAGAAAACAAAAAAATGAATGGTAGCAGTCATATAACCCTCGAAATACAAAATAATGAAAAAGTAAAACAGTCAGTATGAAATCAAAATAGTGAATGGTAGCATCTAAAAAAATCAAAATAATGAAAAAGGTAGCAGTCGTATGATCATAGAAAATACAAAATAATGGGAATGGTAGCAAAATCGGATGAAACAAAAAAATGAATGGTAGCAGTTCAGTATGAAAAAAAAATAATGAAGGGAAAACATCAGCCCCGAATCATAGAAATACAAAATAATGATTTAGCAGTCAGTAAAAGAAACAAAATAATGAATGTAGCAATCATATGAATCATAGAAAAACAAATAATGAATGGAGGCAGTCAGTATGAACATAGAAATACAAAAAAAAGAAAGGTAAACATTCAGTAAGAAACAAAAAAAAGAATGGTAAAAGCAGGTTTAATAAAAAAAGAAATAAAAATAATGAAAAAGGTACGTCCCGTAAAGAATCATGAAATACAAAATAAAAGAATAACAGCAGTATGAAACAAAAAAAAGAATGGAAAACATCAGTAAAATTAAAATAAAAAAATTTAATTGGGGGGAAAAATCAGTAAATTGAAATAAAAAAAAAAATGAAAAGGTACATCAGTTTTGAATCAAGAAAACCAAAAAAAAAATGAATGGTAAAACAGCATATGAACATAAAAAATCAAAATAATGAAAGGTAGCAGTCAGTATGAAACAAAAAAATGAAAAGGTAGCATCAGTATGAATCAAAATAATGAATGGTAAAACAGTCAGTAAGAAAAACAAAAAAAAAGAATGGTAGCATCAGTATAAATCAAATAAAAATTGAAAGCATCAGTAAAAGAAAAAAAAAAAATTTGGTGGTACAGTCATAAAAGAAAACAAAATAATGAATGGTAGCAGTCAGTATAACAAATAAAAGAAAAGGCAACAGTTTATTAAAATAAAAATAATGAAAGGGGAGCATCTATAATCATAGAAATAAAAAAAATAATGAAAAGGTAAAACAGTCAGGTATGGGAAAAACATAGAAAAAACAAAATATGAATGGTGCAAATCAGTAAAAATCAAAATAAGAAAGGTAGCAATCAGTATAATCAAATAAAAGAAAAGGAGCAGTCAGTATGAAACAAAATAAGGGAAAGGTAAAAACATCATATGAATCAAAAATAATGAATTAGCAGTCAGAAAAGAATCAAAAAAGAAGGAGCAGTCATATGAACAAAATAATGAAGGGTAGGCAGTCAGTATGAATCAAAAAAAATGAAAAGTTCAGTCAGTATGAATAAAAAAAATGAATGGGGCAGTCAGTATGAATCAAAATAATGAATTTTTAAAAATGTGGGTTTTTCGTTGAATAAAAAATGAAAAGGTAGCAATCAGTATGAATCAAATAATGAATGGGGAGCAGTCCCCGCAAATTGTCACACTGGGGCATAAAGGGGAAAAAACCAGAACCAAGGGCTCTGTGGGCTTTGGGGTCCCCAATTTTTTTCCTTAAACCTGTGGCAAAATAAAAAATAAAAGGAAAAAAATGCTCCCCGGGATTCACCGAAAGGGGGGGGAGAGAATATGAATCCATCGGTGCTCAACCAAATCATTACTGGGGAAATCCCAAACGGACTAGAACTGGACCAAATGGAATATCCATGTGTCGTGGGAAAGCGTTTCGCACCCCCCCGTGCATGGAAAAAAATCCACAGAACAAAGATGGGGAAATTTTTGAAGACTCATCTGAATGACAAGCAGCGCACGCAAACAGCGATAAGACGTCGGAAGACCAAGGGGCCAGGATTTAAACCCAGTGCCAGGACATCCACGCTGTTGGTTCGGAGAGGAATTTTGGGAAAAGGCCCCGATGCCAGGCGCCTGAAACCAACCCCACGGAAAAAAAACGAAACTGAAGATTGGGAGAAACTGGAAAAGCAAAAAATCGTCCCCAAAAACTCGATCACTGAAGGGAAAAAAACACCCTGGAACACAAAATAGCCACAATAGGGGGCATTGTGTAAGCCACATGTAGAAGGCGGGGCCATGGACAAAACTTAACCCAAAGAGAAAACACCCCCAAGAAAAAACCAGACG
>JAMYXO010007146.1:0-12524 GCA_033310375.1 Conus canariensis
TTGGTGTGCTTTCTTTTGTTTTACACGCTGCACAGCGTACGCGCGCGCGCGCGCACGCACGCACGCACACACACACACATCCCCACACACACACCAACACACGCACGCACGCACGCACGCACCGCGCGCGCCGCGCCACGAAAGCGACGGACCCCACACAATTACGCACATGTACACGGATTCGTGCGCGCGCACGAAAACAACACACAACCACACAAACCCGTGCGCGCCACACAACAAAACAGCGCAGACAGACAGAAAAACACACCACACACACCCCCAACACACACACACACACACACACACACACACAACACACACACCACACTAATACTCAAGAGAGAGAGAGGGGAAGAGAAAAAGGAGGCCCCCAACTTGGCTTGGGTCTTCAGAGATCGATCGTCTAGACCATATCGTATGGGGGCCCGCTCGCTGCAGCAATCGATAGCGGTGGGCGGCCAGACCCCGAGGTCCTTTCCCGGCGTTTTTGGGGCGATTGAATAGGCGGTGTGGGATTACCTCAGCTACTGGATCGCCCCCCTTGCCAACCCCTGCTGGAAGCGTGCGGGGGGTTGGGGGGGGGGGGGGGGGCGGGGGGTTGAGGGGGGGGGGGGCGGGGGCAAAATGGGGAGGGGGTTTTTAGTGGCGCTGAAGCCTCCCTTTCGATCTCTCACACCCCACACACACACACAACACACACACACACACACACGCACGCACGCACGCACGACACCCGCCCACGCACGTCGCATCCGCACGCATCACGCACCCCATACACACACACGCAACATACACACACACACACACACACACACACACACACACACACGCACTCCACACACACACACACACACACACACACACACAACAACGTGCACACACACCACAACACACATACACCAAGCCGCCACCGTACGCCACACGACGTACACAACACAGCCGCGCGCGAAACCCCCAAACAACCCACACACACCGGCACGCATGCACGCCGCACGTACGCACGCACGCGCCAAAACAAAAAAACACACACACCACACACCCACACACACACAACACACCACACACACACACAACAGGGCTATTTTTTGGTGTTAACAACGTGGCGGGTCCTCACAGGTATTAAGCCCAAATTTTTTTTTTCGAAATCGTACCGAGATTGACAAAGAAAATAAATTTAAATCCCTTTAGGATATGAAGAACAATGAAAAGGACTCAAATGGTCATCCTTCAAAATCAAAGGGCCAAAGGTGACGTAAAATTAAACCCTTTGGGAAAATCTCCAGGGCTCGATGGAATTAAAAACACCCCAAAATCAACAATATAGGGTTCTTTTAAAAAGAAAAATAAATTTTTGTCAGACTTTCACACAAAACAAAATCTCAAATTTCATTGATGTACGAAAAAGGGAGAAAAGGGGACGCAAAGTGTTTAAAAACCCGCAAAAAAAAAGCAAACAAAAGAAAAAAAACTTCGGGGAAACATTATTTCCAATAAAGTTTTTGATTCTGCAAGTAACCGAAACGTGATTTAGATTTGCCCCTTTCATAAAATTGTTTACTTGATTAAAATTAAAAACAAAACAAATAAAGACAACAAGAAGAAAAATCAATAAAGAACGTACAAAAGATTTTACTATGCTTACATTTTAAGACTTTTAAAAAGTTATGAATCCATACGGAAATATACCCCCCAAGGACGAAGTGTTGGGGGTCAAAATGTGGCAAGGCTGGTCGTTGGGGGCCCGAACGTTTGAGGACAGATTAGGGCTTAGAATTATTCAGTAAATACATAGTTTTAAAACACTGATGTATCTTGACCATCATCTTCGGTTTGCTTACATACAGACCCGTTCTTTCTCTGTCTGTCTGTCCCCTGTCCCTCTCTTTTCTTCTCTCTCTCTTCTCTCTCTTCCTCTTCCCTCTGTATATTTTTGTCCCCTTTTTCTGTCTGTCTGTCCATCTGCCTACCCTTTTGTCTGCCGCCTTTTTTTCTCTTGTTTTCTGTCTCTGTTGATTTGGGGTACTCTGCTGTCTGTCCAACTGTCTGCCTATTTGCCTGCCTGCCTGTCTGTCTCTGTCGTCGTCTAGTCTTTCTGTCTGGAGCTCTTCTGTTTGTCTGTTGTCTGTCTGCCTGTCGCTGTCTTCTCTTTCTCTCTCTCTCTCTCTTTCTCTCTCTCCTCTCTCTCTTCTCTTCTACTTCTCCCGTCCTTCTTTTGTCTCTGTCTTTCTTCTGTGTCTGTCTGTCCTTCTCTTCTCCCCCTTTCCCTCTCTCCTCCCCTCTCTCTCTTCTTCTCCTCTCGCTCCCCTCCAGCCTGTGTATGTTGAAGACACGGGTTTTTAACCAAAGGGGCAAGGAAAAGAAGTCCCCAGACCCGGGTGCTGACAGCCCATTAAACCAGTATTTACTGGGCAAGCGCTAGGCTTCCACACAAGTACCTTTCCCTCCCGTCCTTTTTCCCCATCCCCTCATTTCCTCTGTGTGTGTGTGTTGTGTGGTGTGTGTTTTGTGGTGTGTGTGTGTGTGGGTTGTGTGCGGTGGGGTGGGGGTGTGTGTGTGTGTGTGTGTGTGTGTGTGTGTTGGTAGTGCGTTTTTTGCGTGTGTGCGTTGTGTGTGTGGTTGTGTTGTGGTGTGTGTGTTGTGTTTTGTGTTGAGTGTGTGTGTGTTTTGTGTTTGTGTGTGTGGTGTGTGTGTGTGTGTGTGTGTGTGTGTTGGGGCGCGCGCGCGCGCCGCCGGGCGCCCGCCCCGTGCGTGTGTGTTTAACCTTCGCACACCCTTTTTTCCCCCCCCAAAACCTTCGAATTATTCTTACTTTACTCAATCTCATCTTTTTTATTCACTAGATTTTTCCCCACCGTCATTCTTCTCTTTCCCCTTTTCTCGTTGTTCGATAAAACACACACACACACACACACACAAAAAACACACACCCACACCCAACACACACACACACAAGGAGTGGGGGAAGGGGAGGGGGGAGGGGCTGGGTTTCCCGCACAGGAACTACTCCTAAGCCTTCTAAAAAGAGCAGGACAGGGCGGCATTGTCCCCCAACACTTGTTGGTCTGGGACAATTTCAACGCACCACTGGTCCGACAGCTTTCCCGACATTTTGGGTCATCCCACAGGATATCCCCCTAGCCGTGGTTTTGGCCCTCAGGCCCTCCTGCCTTTAACTCACACACGTTCATTTTTAAACGGGGTTACAAGAGGGAAAAAAGAACCGACAGTGCGCATGAAACTTAATTATCCCCCTTTGTTTCTGTTTGGGGAGCACTTCAAAAATCTTTGCGCTTATTTAGACGTTTCAGTTTCGTCACCAAAACACACACACACAAACACACAACCACACACCCACACACCAATATACAACACGCATGCCACACGCACCGCACGCACCCACGCCGCACCCGCATTTCACACACACACCACCACAACACACCAAAAACAACACACACACACACACACACACACACACACATTTTCTTCATCCTGTTCCCGACGCCAGCAGTCCACAAGGACATTAGGGCTCTTGTCACCATTGGGGTTTCCCCCCTCCAACAGTCCCTGCACGGCCGTTTTTTTTAGGTTCACCTAGTACCCCTTCCGTGCAGTACCCCCCAAATCTCTGCTCTGTGCATTTAGTTGCAGCACAACACAGTGCGGCCCAGGTTTTTTAGGGGTTGAAAAAGGGGACTTTGGTTGCGTTACTGGGCGAACCTCCCCCCACCCCCCCCCCTTCCCCATTCTACGTCCCGTAATCATTTTTTTTTTAAACGTTGTCCTCCAATGAAACGTATCGACTTCCCCTTTAAAAATTCTGCTTTTTACACGTACCAGTAAAAGATTTATAACTGTTTTACAGAATAAAACAAGCTATGCCCACTTACCTGTTTTTCCTTTCAGAGGCCCTTTTTGTCTGTTTGACAAAATGAACGTTCATTAAAATAATCCTTTTTCTTTCAATTTTTTTTTCCCCGTCACGTACTGATCTTTTTCTGCAACATTTTCTTTCGTGCGATATATATGGGTTGCGTCTTCCGTCTGTCAGTCTGTCTCTGTCTCTCTTTCCCCTTCATCGCCCCTTTCCCCCCTTCTCTCCTCTCTCTCCTCTCCCTCTTCTCCCTCTTCTCTTTTTTTTCTCTCTCTCTTGCCTGTCTGTTGTCATCGTCCTCTATTTTCTCTTTTTCTCTTTCGCCCCCCTCCCTTCTCTTCCTTCTCCCCCTTCTATCTGTCTGCGCTGTCCCTTTATTTCTCCCCCACCCCCCCTCCTCTTTTGTCTCTCTTTATTTTCCACATTCTCTCCCCGTCTCTCTGTTTGCTGTCTGTCTGTCTGTTGTTTTTGTTTTTCTCCTCTCATCTCTCCTCTCTTTTTCCCCTCTCTTCTCTGTCTCCTCTTTTGTCTCTGTCTCTGTCTCACTCTCTCTTACTTTTTATCTGTGTCTCTGTCCGGCTGTCGATGTGGGTGTGGTTGTGTTGTTGTGTGTGGTTGTTGTTGTTTTTGTCTGTTTGTCTGTCTGTCTGTTGTCGTCTGTCTTCTGTCTGTCTCTCTCCTCTTCTCTCTCTCTCTCTCTTTTTTCTCTCCTTTTTGGGGTTGTGTGTGTGTTGTGTGTGTGTGTGTGTGATGTGGGTGGGTGTGTGTGGTGTGTGTGTGTGGGGGTGTGTGTGTTGTGTGTGTGTGTTGTGTGTGTGTGTGTGTGGGTTGTGGTGTGGAAAAAAAGTGTATTTAATTAAAAACAAACACGGGTTTTTTTAAACCCTTGGAATAAAAAAAGAGGTCACAGCCCCTGGGGGAGAACCAGCCCTTTAACCAAAATTGTTTTCCGACTCAAGCGCAAGAGCTTTTTCACAAACCCGGGTCAGCCCCAATTTTATATCTCTCTCTCACTGTCTCTCTCTGTCTCCGTTTTTCTCTCTCCTCCCCCTCCCTCTCTACTCTCTCTTTCTCTCTCTCTCTCTCTCTCTCACCCTTTAACCAAATGGTTTACTGAGTCCAGCGCAAGAGCTTTAACACAAAAAGCACAGTCCCTTCTATCCTCTCTCTCTCTCTCTCTTTCTCCCCTCCCCCTCTCTCTTGTGTGTGGTGTGTGTGTGGTGTTTTGGTTTTGTGGTTTTGGTTGTGTGTGTGTTGTGTGTGGTGTTGGAGAAGCCCTTTTTGTCTTGGTGCTTAACCCATCCTCCCCCCTCCCCCCTCCCCTTTCCTCCGCCCTCCCCACCCCCCCCCGCGCGCCTTTCTGTGTAAAGTCATTCCGCTCCACATATCCATGTCCTTCAGCCTTCTCTTGAAACATTTCGTTTCCCCCTCTCTCCCTTTGGTTCCGTCCATTTTTTTTAAAACAACAAAAAATCCTTTTGTAATCTAATGCATCTGAAAGCTACCAACCAAAAGCTAATCTTGGTTGCAGTAAATTAAAAAAAAAATTTTTCTAACATCTAAAAAAAAAAGAAAAAATCCCCTCAAAAAAACAATTTTGATTACCTTTCCTTGAAATGTACTGGGGTTTTGATAAAGCGAGGGAAACAAAGAAAACGAAAAGTAGGGAAAAAAAAAAAGGTCAGTCCTAAATGACAATGGTTTCCCCCGGGAGTCCCCAGTGCGGACGCGTGGTAAGCCACAGTGAAGTCTCCTTTCAGATTACAGTTTCAGAAGTTTTGCAAGTCCACACGCCCACAGCCTTTCCTCTTTTGTGTGACCGAAGCATACGACACAGACAGCATAGGAAACGCACTGCACAGATTGGTGGGGGGTGTGTTGTGTGTGTGTGTGTGCGCGCGCGCGCCCCGCCTGTGTGTGTGTTGTGTTCGTGTGGTTTTGGTGGTGTGGGTGTGTGTTAAAAATGGCGTTTGGTGTGGGGGGGGGGGGGGGGGGGGGGGGGGCTTGAGAAGGGGAGAAAATTTGGTCTGTCGCGCGGTTTATGTCCCTTTGGGCATGTCGTAGGTCGGGGAGTATTGGCTCTTTAGAAACTTTTTTTTTTTTTTTAATTTCTATACAATTCACCCATTTTTTTAACGGGCTGGGGAGTTACCGAGCGAGTGGGGTCGATCTCAGAGAATCCTGTCCTCACCCCAAAAGGGTCACACTCAATCCCCTTTGCCTTCTCGCACGCCAGAATCTGTTGTCTTAATTGTGAAACGAAAAGATATTGAACAGAAAACATGCTTACCCTTTCTTGTTCCTCCGGGGGAGCTCTCCCCCATCAAAAAAAAGGGTTATTTTTTTGACTCTCGTTTTTCACAAACACACACACACACACGCTACTCACCAAACCCCTTTTTCTCCTCTCTTCTCTCTCTCTCTCTCTCTCTCTCTCTCAACACACCAACCACACAACACACACTCCCCTCTCTCTCTCACACACACCACAACCACCCACACACAACACCAACACCACACCACACACACACAACCACACAACACACACACACACCCCATTTTCCCTATTTGCCGACCCCGTGTGTTGTCGTGCTAAACAGTGGCCCTCGCTGGTTTTTCCCGTCAAAAAACGCTTTGCTCCCGCAATGCCCCTTTTCCTCAGGGAAAAAAAAGGGGGCAATTTGTACCTCAAGGGAAAAAAGCGAAAACAAAATATGTCCTCAGGACAAACAGTTAAATTTTCCTCAAAAACAAACAAATAAAAGGGGAAGACGATTGTCTTTAAAAAAAGATAATTGTGATCCTGGGATAATAATACTTTTTTTTTTCCCCTCGTTTGCGATTTTACTCGGGTCATTGCTGTTTTTTTTCTTGTTTTATTGTTGTTTTTTTTTTTTTGTTTTTAAACCACGATTACTGCCCTTTCCCCGCTAACATGCTTTCCCTAGTTTTGCTAGCACAAAACATTTCGTCTGTGACATTTTTTAAAACGAAAGTAGGGACCTAGGGTTTTTTGACACTTGGGGCTTTCCCATTTCATCAACTTCCTCCCCCCAACCTTCACCATCCCGCCCCCCCCCCCCCCCCCCCCCCCCCCCCCCCCCAAAAACACACAAGCCCCCCCACACACACCGCCTATTTCGAATTAAATAACAGAGCCCGTCTGGATATTTGGATTTGCAAGTAGGGGTTTGTCCTTTGGATAGATGAAGCCCCCCCCCCCCACACCACACACACCATCACCCCCCTACCCAGTCCACTCCCACCCCCCCCCCCCCGCCTCCGTCTCCGAACCCTTTTTTCTGTAAAAGGTGCCCTTAAAATGGTTTTCGTCGTCGACCGAGCGTTGAGTTCAATATAAAGATAGACAGCAAAGGTGTCTTAGTTGTTTTAATCCAAATGTAAAACAAAGCGTTTTGTTAATGTTTTGGTGTAGGCATTCCGAGTTCTTTCCTAAAAACTAAAAGAACGAAAATCGGTGCTTTTACTGGAAAGATCATTATAACAGTAGGGTAGGGTTTAAGCGTAACGCAACAGAAAATCTGTCTGTCTGTCTTTTGTTTCTCTCTCCTCTGTTGCCCTGTCTGTCTGTCTGTCTGTCTCTTCTCTCCTCTTCACTCTTCTTCTCTTCATCCCTTTTCTCCTCTCCCCTCCTCTTTTCCCCCCCCCCCTTCTCTCTCTGTTCAAATATGCCTGACTTGCCCTCATCCTGTCCTTATGTGGTGTGTGGGGTGGTGGTGTGTTTGGTGTGTGTGTGTGTGTGTGTGTTTGAGCGAGAGAGGAGAGAGAAAGAGAAGGGCACACAGACAGACAACAGCCAAAAAGGATTTCCAAATTTTTGTATGATGTGTTCTTACACTTTTGTTTCAGAAGGCCCCTTAGCTTAACTTCCCCATCCCAAACCCCTCCTGGTGCATGCGTGCGTAAGTGCGTGAGGGTGGGCGGGGGGGCAGACAGACAGAATTTGGGGCAGACAAAAGAGGAGAGAGAGAGAGAGAGAGGAGGAGAGGGGAGAGAGGGACAACAGGCAGACAGACAGACAGACAGTCAGACAGAAAACCAGACAGACAGATAGAGAGAAAGACAGACGACAGACAACAGGCAGGAAAGAGAGAGAGAGGGGGAGAGACGGACGACAGACAAACGACGGGCGGCGGGCAACAGACAGACAGTCAACAGAGAGAGAAGAGAGAGAGAGAGAGAGAGAGAGGGGAGAGGGGAGAGAGAAAAAGAGGAAGAAGAGGGGAAAAAGGGGAAAGGGGGTGGGGGAGAACAGTGTTACGAGGGGGTGGGACACAACTGACTTCTCCACTGACACATTTGCGCTCGCGCGTTTGATGATTTGGACATATTTTTCCCCTGCTCGTGCATTATCATCAACACGGGCAAAAACATCTCTCTCTCTCTCTCTCTTCTCTCTCCTCTTCTCTTTTCTCGTTCCTCTCTCCTCTCTTTTGTCTGTCTGTCTGTCTGTCTGTCTGTCGCCCTCTCTTTTACCTCTCTCTCTTCTCTCTTTTCTGTTTTTGTCTTTTCTCTCTCTCTCCCCCTCTCTTCTCTTCCCCTGATCGCTCCCTATCTGCCCTTTTTATTTTTGTCTATCTGTGTGTCTATCTGTCTTTTCCCCTGTCTTGTCTTCGCTGTCTTTCTTTAGCTGTGGTGTGTGTGGTGTTGTGTGTGTGTGTGTGTGGTGTGTGAGTGTTTGTGTGTGAGTGTGTTGTGGTTGTGTTGCGTGTGTGTGTGTGGGTGTTGTTGTTGTGGGGTGTGTGTGTGTGTGTGTGTTGTTGTGTGTGTGGAAAACTTTTCAATCTTTTGATGAAAAAGAAACGACGTCAAATCGTTCATCCCTGTAAAACATTTTCATATTACGGGGGTCCCCGTCAGCTAATGGGGACCCACAAACAGATGATCGGCTGAGTACTGCTCTAAACAGAGGAGAGAGAGAGAGAGAGAGAGAGAGAAGAGAGAGAGAGAGAAGAGAGAAAAAGAAGAAGAAGAAAAAAAGAAGAGACAGACAGACAGAAGACAGACAGACAGACGAAGAAAAGGAGAGAGAAGAGAGAAGAGAGGGGAAGGGGAAAAAGGAAAGGAAGAAGAGAGAGAGAGAGGAGAGAGAGAGAAAACCTCATAGAATCGCCCCAAACCATTCCACCCCAAAATTTCCTTCGTCACCCCCCCCTTCCCCATAAATTTTCCCCCCACCCCCACCCCAACCCCCACACCCCCAAAAAAACCTTCCCCACACCCTCACCACTCTCTCTCTCTTTCTGTCTATTTCTCTCTCTCTCCTCCCCACACACAACACACACACAACAAACACACACCACACGCACACGCGCGGCGCAACCAAACACACACACACACACCCAACACCACACACACACACACCACGCTCACCACAGCTCACGCACACGCACACACACACGCGCGCACGCACAACCAAACACCACACAACACACACACGCCATATACACACACACCCGCACACAACACCACACAACCATACACACGGCGGGCGCGCCGCGCGGCGGCCAACACCACACACCAAAACAACACACATACGATGACTGAAACCAATTCACTGTCAGTTAATCTGGTTGAAATGACACACCACACACCACACACACACCCCCCGCACCCCGCCCCGCACGCACGCACCACGCACGCAACACACACACAACCCCACCACAAAACACCCCCCACCACACACACACACTCATCTCTTCCATTCGAGCCCCATCTTTCCCAATGCAGTGTGGTGTGTGTACACACACATACACACATCACACACCACACACACCCCACACACACACAAAACACACACACACCACGCAGCACGCACCACGCCACACACCCACACACCACACAACAAACACACACACACACACACCAGCACGCCCCCCAAAACACACACACACACACACCCCCAACACACACACACCGCAAAACACACACACACACACAAAACACACACACACCCCCACCACACACACACACACCCCCTATTCCGCCCCATTTTTCCCAACTGCGTAAAGTGATCCATCAACCCCAGGGCCCAGACACGGCGAGTAAGGAGCCGGGGAATGACCTGGTCAGTCATCAGACTTTTTCGCTCGTCCGTTGAAGGGACACCTGCACCATCTGCAGACACATGGCGGACCGTGTTCTCAAGCTATGATGTTTTGCTACATGACTGTTACGTACACACGTTAATTTTCTAGAAATGTCCTCCCTTCAACCCCCTCCTCCCACCCCACCCCCCCCCTCTGCCCCCCCCCTCTCCCTCACAGATTCCACCCATTTTAATTTTAAAACCTCTCTCCCCTCTCTTTCTCTCTCTCTCTCGCCTTTTCCTTCTCTCCTCTCGCTCTCTCTCTCTCCTCTCTCTCTCTCTGGTTTCTTTATGTTTTTTTTTTCTCTCTCTCCACACACACACATACACACACACCGGCGCGCCCGGGGCCCGGGGCCGCATCACGCAGCACCACGCCACACACACCAACACACACACACACACCCACACAACAAAATCATGCAACAACGGGGAGGGTTCACCGTTTTTTTTCGGGGGTGGGGGGATGGTGGGGGGGGCGAAAACCTTTTTTTAAGGGAAATGGTTGACGTCACAAAGCTAACGGAGGGGGGCGCGAAGCGACACACTCTAGTGAGGGATGGAGGGGATTGCCCTCTTCCTCTCTCTCCCCTCCCCCTCTCTCTCCCCCTCTCTCTCTCTTCTTCCCCTTTTCTCTTCTCTCTTCATGCAAACGGGCCGAAAAGAAAGTGACCCAAAAAAGGAAAATGAGTGGTGTTAGCCAAGATATTACTCCCGATACATCTGACCCGAGTGCTATGAGGAAGAACATCGGACAATGCATTTAGAAAAAACATTGACCAAAGGCATGTAAAAGAAATCTGACCAAAGTGCATGTAGGAAGAACATTGACCAAGGCTATGTAGGAAAAAAAACTGCCAGAGTGCTATGTAGGAAGAACATCTGACCAAAGTGCCTATGTAGGGAGGAAAACATCTGACCCCAAAGTGCTATTAGGAAGAAAAACCATCTGAAACCAAAGTGCTATTAGGAAGGGTTAAAAAGCTTTTCCCCTCCCCCCTCCCACCCCCCACCCCCACCCCCTTTTTTTTGATGTTGGGGGATGGGGGGGCCAGAAACCGGACTTTTGGATCCCCCCTCCCCTTGGGGCACGCACGCACACACACACACAACACAACACACAACACACACACCACACACACAACACATGGGCCCCAAAACCACACAACACAACACACACACACACACACACATACCATGCACACAAACACACACACACACAACCCCACACCAAAAAAAGAAGGGAGGGAGGGGAGGGAGGGAGAGAGGAGAGGGACGTTTTTTATTGATGTCAAGCTGTTCAGTTCGTGACTGCTTTATTTTTTCATGGCCTCCGTGGCCTGATTCCTGGGGGACAAAAATCAGGGGGAAAACCACTGATTTTATTTGGCTGGGACTGAAGGGGCTGCTCCCTGAGCTTCCCCGCATTGCATTGGCAACTGAATAGAGCGGTTTTTCAAACCAGAATCTATGAAACAAACATACAAAAAACAACTCACCAAAAAAATCATCACACTTATTTCATTCCCTGACTGCCTGGGGGCGTTGGGGGACGGGTGGGCACCGCCATTTCCTCCGGGCTTTTTTTTAAATTTTTTGGCAGTTTGATGTGAGGAGTTTTTGGCATGGTCATTTTGGCCCAATCCTTTTAAGTTTTCGGCCCAGCTCTTTTCTCCCTTCCTCGTCTGTCCCCCTATTTCAAGGTCCCTTGGAGGATGGTTTTGAGAGGGTGTTGTGCGAAGGGATGTGGCCATACCATCCATTTTCCGTCTTTTTGACCAGAACCAGCTGTTGAAATAGGAAAATTAGCTTCCTTTAAACTAGAATTGATGAACTTGCTCAAAAATGGGCAAGTAATGACCTGGCCAAGACCAAAGCTTCCCCCCGGTAAAGGGAAAAAGGTGGGGTGTAATTAAACACACACACCCTTCCTCCATGACAAACGAAGAAACAGCGAAATGGCTTTTACTCCCCCTGTGGGAAAAAAAAATTGCACGTCAGATCAACTTGGCTTGATGGACGCCATTGTCCGCCATTCTGACCGCACGGCACCCATCTCTCCGTCTCAGCTACGACGTCACTGTGGGCCCCATTCTTTCCGGAGAATCCCCGGGGAGCTCTGGTTTGCCGGGGTTTTTTTTGAAGCAGCCGCCCAAATGGGGGGTATTCATTTTCTTGTCTGTCCCTTTAATAACGAAAGGAGGTTTGCTTGTTTGAGGGGGGGATTCCCGGGATTTCTGGTTTCTTGCTTTTCATTTCCCCTTTTCATCGGTGTTTTTCACTGAAGCTTTTTATAGATGTCTGTTTTAATTTTTTCTTTTTGGGGAGGCTTTTTTTTTTTTTTTTTTTTTTCTTTATGTCCTTTTTTTTTTTTTTTTTTTTTTTTTCGGCTTTTACTGAAAGTTTTTGTGGGGGTTTTTCTTTTTTGCTGTTTTTTTGCTGTTTAGTTTCAATCCTTTCATTTCCTTCTTGACTTCCCCCTTCCTGTCTCTTCTGATAGCTGCTTGCTGGGTTATTTTTCTTACTTTCTCATTTCAACCTTAA
>JAMYXO010007147.1:0-12522 GCA_033310375.1 Conus canariensis
TTCTGCTGCCGTACCTGAATTGGAGCCGTTGGATACAAAAAAACAAAACCATAAAAGAGATCACAGAAGAATCACAGGATGCCCCAGTGCATGAAAAAAAAAGGTAGAAAAAAAAAAACAGCATCAAAGAAGTGAAACAGGACTGTGCCCCCTTGTTTTTCCCAGGGGCCCCCCCCCCTTGATTTTTTTCAATGCACTATCCCCCAAACAGCAGCTTTGCGTCCTTTTTTTGGGGAAAATGGAGCTGGGGCTTCGGTTTCAAAGGGGAAAGGGGCCCATGAGGTAGATAAAGCGAAACTCTTATTCTTTGTTTTTGTGAGAAGAAGGAAAATCCCTTGATTTTTTTTTAATGGAAACAGTGTGTTTTCAGTGGATGGGTGAAGTGTTTTTTTTCGCGCAAGGCCCTCAGTGGATAGAGGAAGTACAGTTTGGTTTAATTCAGGAAGGTGCTTTTGGTGTAAAAGAAGAATTTTTGATTTCCAGTGGATCTTTTTTTTATGTAGTGTTTTGTCCTTTTTGATGATTTCTTAAAAAAAATTTTTGTGCCCCCAGGGGGAAAAACTGGGGCTTTTTGAAGTCTAAAGGAGCTGAGGAGTTTGCTGGGGGACCATTTTGCTTGGGATGGGTTTCGGGGAAAGTGATATAGAAAGAAAGTTTGGAAAACCGGGTTTATGTTTTCAAAAAAAAAATGTCATGCTTTTGAGGTCATTGGGATGTAGAAGTTTTTGGATAAAAGCATAAAAATCTGTTGAGGTTTTTTTTGGAAGACAGATGAACAAAAGTTCAGGTTGGGCACAACAAAAAAAGGTATTCTGCAGAATTTTGGCTCAGAGGTTTGTTTTTCCTGCCCCCAGACGGGGAAAAAATGATTTTTGATTTTGCAGAGTATTGATCGAGGGTCTTTTGTTTGAGCATAAGGGGGGGAAAATCGGGGGGGGTTAGCGTAAATTTAAGAAGTTTGAGACTTTTTTCGTAGAAACTTCAGTTAACGGGCCCATTTTCTCCACCCCTAAATCCCCACTTTTCACAACAAAATGGGACTTGGAAAAAAATTTTTGTAAAGAACATTGCCACAAGAAATGGGTTGCCTTATCACACCCCCTCCCCCAGACCCAAGGTTTCCTGATGCTGTGAACAAAATCATGATGAGTGGGGACGTGGGTGGCGCAGTGATCCTTCCTTCACTTGCCCCCCCAGCCTCTAAAAAATGATTTTGGTGGAGGGAAAAGAAACGAAGATTTAAAAGGGATGCCGTGTGTTGCTCTGACAGAAAACATTTTCAAAACCACCCCATCCCACAAGCACAAGGTAAGCTTTCATTTATTAATTAACGAAAAAATTTTAATCCACACATTTTTTTGGTGAAAAAAATTCTCTATTTTTTCCAGTGATTCATATTGATTTTTTTTAAAAAAAACTTAAAAAAGATATCTAAAAATTAAATTGAACATTGAAGATCAAGGGTTAGAACAATGTAAATAAAACGTTTGAATGAATAAAAAATGTAAAGATCTGACTTTTTGAGATTTCAGAAAACCCCTGTAAAACAAAATTAGAGAAAGACAAAAAAAAAAACTGTAGTGAGGAAATTTTTTTTGTTCGTTTTTCACTTTTAGAATAGAATGTAGAGTTGGGCATCCCAGTATTTAATATTTTTTGGCCCTTTCTTTCCCCTTTGTAGTAAAGTTTCCATCCTGAAGAAACGTACATTATGGGGCATGCAGGTTTTTACTTAAAAATTTAACAAAATTTTGTAAAACCTCAAAAGTACCCCCCTTACCCCCCTCTTTTTTTTCCAAATCCCAATATCACCATAAATTTTATTCTCCAAATATTTGATTTTTTTTGTGCTTCACTATATAATATTCATGGGTGAAAAGAAGCAAAATACAGTTCCCGTCCCTAAACTTTTACCCCCAAAAAACTTGCGAAGGAAAATTGTAAACACACTACAATGCTTTATATGTTTCACACTCTGTCAGCCAGTAGCTTTTATTACTGAAAAAAAGGTCCGGGGGTAAATGTATCGAGAACAGTTGCAAAAATTGAAGCCAAAACATACAAAATTTTTGATGGGTATTCTATCACCCATAGTTTTTTTTTTTGCAGCCCGCAAAAAAAATTAAAACTCCGGAGGAAAATAAGATTAACGTGTTATAAAAATTTGTCAAAACCTGTTTTTAAATCTGCGTAGAAGTCTTGAACATACATGCTGCCCCCCAGATAGCGTACTGATTTTTTTTTATCTTCATAAACCAAAAAAAATTAAACCCAGTGGTGTATCGAAAGTGCAAGAGGTATTTGGTATTGGGGAATATTGTGTATTAATTAAATTTGCAAAACATCTTAGTTAAAGTTACTAGTTGTTTTTACGGGTTTTTTATAAAAAAAAAACAGTGTTCCAATGTAAGAAAAAAGATCAGCATGAAAAATTGTTTCCAAATTTTTTTTTCCCACACAAGGGGACCTTCCCTACTAATTAGTTTAAAGGGGTTTATTTTCTTTTTTCCCTGTACTTTATAATGGACAAGCTTTGTAGCCCTCATTTTGATTTTTTTTTAATGCATTTTTTTTGTTATGTGTGCTTGCAACCATACTTTTTTTCTTTGGTTACAAAAACTGTGTATGAAAAAATTTGTAGTGTATTTGTGAATAAAAATTTAAAAAATGGAATTACATATCCGTGCATAAAATGTATTAAACCACCCAAAAAGCAACAAATGTTACCTCAAAACCAAAACTTTCAGATGAACAGTTTTGTTTTCCCTTCTTATGAAAAATTTGACTTGTGATGTATTCCTTTCAAAAAAACGTCTGAAAATGATTCCAGTACAGTTACAAAAAAAGTTTTTTTAATAATGTTAAGGTTGGCCCCCCGGAAAGGACTTTTAAAGTAAGTGTTTTGAAATGTACTGCACATTTTTCTGTCTCTAATGCAAGAAGAAAAACTGCATGTTTGTTTAATGTGTAAGGTCAGTCTTAAAATCCCTCAACTCTTAATCTCTTTTCAAGAAAAATGAAACAATTGTTTTCTCATTGTTTACCCCCTTTCCAGGTCAAGAGGGTGCTCAAGTAATTTCCAGATTTGCTTGTGTTAAAAAAAAAAAAAATGTATGTAGAAAAAAAAAAGAAAGAAAGAAAAAAAAAGTGGATAATTGAATTACGGGGGGTTTTCAGAAAAAAACTCTTTTTTTCAGAATAGCTCCCCATGGTTTTTTTTCATTACTTGACCCATAGGGAATATTGTTTTCCCTTTTCGTATTTGTCTTTCAAAATCATATTAGAAAAATTTGGATGACTTTCAGGAGCGTTATATCCCAAAACAGTTTTAACATGGGTTTGATTTGACTGAATAAATTTCTTGATTTTTTAAAAGTTCCCGACATGTTTACTTGATCCACAAATTGGGGGTTTTCTAAATTAGTAGAAAAATTATGGGCATGTTTTTTTTTTTTTAATTTTTTCTGATAATTCTGTTTTGGTTTTACGAAACCCAAAGAGCTCCTCAAGAGGCCCCAAAAACCAGGACTCTGATGAACAGACAGAAGGCATACAGGGCACTCAGCCGGTGGCCCGCCCAGGGAAAGCCCTCTGGTGGGGGGTTCTCTCCAGTACTAATTCTTTTTCACCCCGCAAGGAAAACCCCCTTTAACGCTTTTCAAAGGACAGGTTTGATAGTGAAAACTTTCCAAGTGTGTGATCGTTATCATTTTGGCAGCAAAGGCATTGCCACTCTTTGGGGTGGAATCGTGAGAAATCCAAAACCCATTTTTACGTGGTCCCCTTTGGGATCCCGACAGAGACCTCCCACTAAAATTTTTGCTTGTCTGGGGGGAAGGTTTACGTGCACCTGCCTATCTGGGGGTTCATGCATGACACAGTAAAATTGGGGGAAAATTGGTGCACACTTGCCCCCCATGTACTGAAATTACAACAATTCCCTTTTTTCTTGTCAGCTTTAAAGATTGTATTGTGTTAAACTTGCTCATGTTAAACCCTGTCAGTTGTTTTTTTTCTTCTGTTTTAAATCCTTGATTTGAAATGGTTGGAATGTGATAAAGTAAATTTTGATGAGTTTGGTGTGTTTGTTGTGTTAATGTACTTGTTTCATTACTAAATCAAGTAGGAAAAATTCTACCCCCTTTTTTGACTGATGTATTTCTTGGGGTTTTTTTTTTTTGGGGAAACCCTGTATGATTTTTTCTAAAAGAAAAATTGGGGTTGTACGGCTGGGAAAAACTCAGAACGCAACAATTGAAGCAGGTTGTTCCCGTGTTCATCTCGGAGCCTGTCTGCAGCCTGACCTAGCCTCCCCCCGATGATCTGGCTTGGGGGGAAGAATCCAGTCCCACACCACAGGGCCCCTTTAACTTTCCGTTGCTGACATGCCAAGTAAGCTGTACATCAAGTGTGAAAAAGATCAGCAGATCGTACTCTGAAAATGTACGGGCAGGCACACATTCTCAAGCGTATGCTAAAGGACTTATCAGCTGGGTTTCTTGGAATATATATAGGTTTAAAAAACAAATCATATTTAAGTGAGTTAGAACCACATAGCTGCCTTAAAATGGATCTAGTTGCAAAGTGAGATGACTGCAGGCGGAAATCTAAACAAATCTTAAATAAATGTTAGCGAACTGTCAAGAGAAACGTGGACAAACCAGTCACAAGACAAAACATGACGCGTTTTGACCTCTTAGGTCTTTCTTCAGGCAAGAAAACAAACAAATAGGACAATGAAAAGAACGAGTTATCACTTACCTTTGATCTCTTCAGCGCAAGGTAGGCATTCAGATTGAACGAGTTACCACTTAGCTTTGATCTCTTCAGCGCAAGGTAGGCATTCAATGCCTACCTTGCGCTGAAGAGATCAAAGCTAAGTGATAACTCGTTCAATCTGAATGCCTACCTTGCGCTGAAGAGATCAAAGGTAAGTGATAACTCGTTCTTTTTTCATTGTCCTATTTTGTTTGTGTCTTTGCCTGAAGAAGACCTAAGAGGTTCAAAAAACGCGTCATTGTTTTGTCTTGTGACGGTTTGGGCCACTTTCTTTCTTGCGCGGTTCGCTAACATTTATTTAAAATTTGCCCTAAAATGGTGTTCAGGATGGTACCTTTTTTGTCGTGATAATTTACAGGATCACCACAGTTCAGTTTCAGAATTGTGACCTTAAATTCAGTTATAAGGATCAATGATTCTTTCTCACTTGAAACTCCCACCATGTTATTTCCTTCATTTTTTTTTTTTTTTTCAGATCAAAGACAGTGAAATGGTTTCTGTTGAAAAGCCAAACTGGCCCTTCATTCTCTTGCTCCTTGAATTCCCTCACTCCAACATGTTGACAGATATGGTTTTATATTTGAACGTCATCCACCTCAAACAAATACATAATCCCCCATGGAAAACAAAAGGGAAGAAAACTGACATTGCAGCAACTCAAATGCTGTTCTGCATGATGGCATGTCTGGAATGTAACAGTCCCAGTTACATGAACAGTTAAACCACGTATTCAGTGTATTATACTTTACTGGAGACCTGTCTGGTATGAATCCACTTCAAGGTACAACTGTGGCAGTGTAACATGACAGATGACAGTGAAACAAAATGATTTAGGTAATAAGGGAAAGAAAGGTGAAAAGAAAAACAGGTATATGGTTCAAGAGCAAGTAAAGACAAAGGGATACTTCTCATCACCAAATTTCCTAATGGAATGTGTGTTGTGACATGATATATGTGGTGGGATATTTGTACCATGGTTTGTTTTGTTGAAGAATCACACAACATTCACTGCCAGAACCAAGGTGTGCGTGCTGACTATTTCTCACTAGAAGAATGTCTTAAAAAAAAAATTTTTTTTGTTACTTGTTACAGAGCCCAGGACAAAGGGTCTTCACAATGGCGCAATTGAGATCCAAAAAGGTGACATTTCTAAAGCTCAGGTAAGACCAGTTTATCCACTTTATAGATGTTGTTACAACTTAATGAAAAATTTTTACTGTACCAAGTACATACACATCATGCACATCGTGTCCATGCTTGGACAAAAGATGCATTTTATTGACAACCTTTAAAATTGTATGATGAAATTAATCTGGATTTTAAGTGGTTTGTAAGTGTAACCCTTAGACTGAATCCATGGAATCTTTTATGGAAGATGTATTCTGTAAAATTAGTTTTTAATAACATCCCCCGATTTTCAGCTAGTATCAAGCTTTGACCGTTTGTGATACAGATACAACGATTTTTATTGTTTCAGATGTTGAAAAGCATTCCTAAAAAATGTAGTGGTTATTCTGTAATAAAGTTGAGATGCTTGTGTTTTTTCCTTCCAGGTGGGATGCCCTTGTAGTTCCTTTTGACATCGACATTGACCTTGACCTTCACAAAAGCCAGGTTTACAAAGTCATTGTTTGCGTGGGGGATCAGAAGTCCAGTCATCCCTTCAGAGAGGTGGCATGTTTTTCAATGTTGACCAAAACAGAGGAAAGAAATGAAAAGCTGGCAGAGAAACGTATTTTGACAGGCCGGGGTGGGGAACACTGAATGCTCATTCACATTTTTTATGTGTTTTCCTGCCACCTTGGGGGCCAAATGCAAAACAGGTAAGACTTCCATCAACTGGAGCCAAATGCATGTTAAGAATGACATGATTCTGTAAGTTTTTGCTGGATTTTGTAAGATGCATCTGTCCCTGTTGTCAAGTGAAATATTTCACTGTACATTGACAAAACTCCACATAAAATGCGAATGTCAGCTTGCTGCCAATCTTGCATACATGCAGGCAACTAGAGGGATGGACTTCCAGTTGCCCAGGCTTATTTATTCATTTTCAAGAGAAAAGATTGACACCGGTTAGCGTCTAGTTGCCCAGTGATTCACCACTGCTTTACAAACAGTAAACCAATCATAGTTTCAGACCCATTCTCTTGCCCCACCTTCCACCCCATGACTGGCAGTCAAAGCGCTTTGGCAGTCAGAACCCTCTCTTTTATTTACTACAAAAATAGGTATGTTTGCATGAGGAGCTATGAATAGCAATGTACAGATTAAGAGGAGCAACATTCATATGCTAATAAATGAACCTATTATTGGATTAGCAAGTAAGAAACAAATCAAGGACAAAACTGCAAAGTTGCTTTTGTGGGAGCCAATAACCAAGCAATGAAGGGGAGGGTGTTGCACATTTTGTGTAAGCATTATTTCATTTGTTTTCAGTTAAGTTGATTTCTACGTTAAAAGAAAGAAGAAAAAAAAAAAAAAGGGAGATGATGAAAAGTGAAAAGAGCAATAAACAACACAGAAATCTTCCATCATCAAGCAGGTGCATAACTGTTTTATTATTTTCACCCCCAACTACTTTTTTTCCCCTTGGATGTTTTATAAAGGGCGGAACGATTGTGGTGTGTTAAGGTGGGATCATTCTTTTAAGTACAAATGCAGCTCTTTTTCTGATTTTTTGTCATCCATTAATAATAATAATAATAATAATAATGATAATAATAATAATAATAATAATGAATACTTATATAGCGCCTATTTCTCAGCTAGAGACCAAGCTCTAAGCACTTTACAATCAACCACTCCAGTTTACACAACGGGCTGCCTACCTGGGTAGTGCCGACTGAAGAGCTGCCAGCCGGCGCTTTTCATTCAGTCGTTTCCCGTGTCCATCCAGTCAGTATCGTTCAATATCAATCACTCATTTTCCTTACTTCCTTCATTCTTTCAATTTCTCACGCAGGGTGCATGCTATGTGTAACATGTCATCCATACCAACGGCCAAACTGGCCAAACTCTTCCGAAAGTTGGTGATGGGATTTTACGTGTGTGCAAAGATGTTTTATGCGTGCGTTCACACACGGAACCTCGGTTTATAGTCTCATTCAAAGGACTAAATCCATTCCCTCCTATCTCCTTCCCCCATTTCCACAAAAATCATGGGGGAGAAGAAAATTGTTCATGTTTTATAAGGATCTATCTTTTTCATAATATTTAGGAGAGAAAAAAAAAAAAAAGAGAAATAAGATGAATGGGGGAAACTTGTTGCTTTGCAAGTAATGAATGATTTGCATTTAGTACACACTCAAAGGGCTATTTTTTCCTTCGATCTTAGATAAAGGGATCATAGTTTTGTGCCATAATTCTCATACATTCTGTTCTCATTTTCTTCTAAAATTAACTAACAAAGTTGACAGGACATTTGGGGATGAGTGTACAGAATGGTGCATCGTTAGTTAATTTTGATATCAAAGTATCCTTTTAAGTTGTTATTATGATTTTTGTCTCATAGCACTTTGGTTATTAATACTTGGAAAAAATCTCTTATTCTCTCTTTTCTCTCTCCACTCTCTCTCTCCCCTCTCTCTCTCCCGTCTCAATCTTCTCTCCTCTCTCTCTGTCTCTCTCCAGGACACTGACACACACCCATACACACACAAGCACACACACAAACAACACACACATTCCACACACACACACACACACACACACACACACACACACACACACATACACACACATAAACACACACACACACACACCACACAACACACACCACACACACACACACACACACACACACACACACACGCGCGCGCGCGCACACACACACGCACACATTTCACAAGACATTTCACAAAACTGACAAAGCCCATTTTTGCATCTTTAAGGTTTTGGAGGACACATTTCACATAATTTCTTTATGATTCACTTCTCATTATGATTGACAAAATGTGAATGTACAGAAAACATCAAAGATGCTTTTCCTGCCAAAACAGCTTCCTTGCTCATTCCAGGTAGATCTCTCATGGAGCCACCAAAGACCACTCAGTATCTAGGAGTCAGTTCAGTATCTATGACAGTGGGACAGTACTGCAGATAACCCAACAATCTTAAAGCTGCCAGAAATTTTTTAAAGGCCATAACCCAACAGTCCAGAGATAGTGACTAGGTTGTCAGCGAACGTTTGTAGCAAGCTTGTGTTGCCATTAAATATGGCCCAATGCATTACAGCAGTTTAAAGAATGAAAAAGATGCGTTTAATAGCTAGTCACAGAAACTTGTGATCAGACACTTGTAGTCTCATTAAGAGTAAACAAGAACTCAGGAACCGTGGAAAGACAATGTGCATGATGTCTCACAACGACATTTGCAGCACTGAACCTGATCTTGTGATCACAATCTGATGTCAGTCCTGGCAAGTTGGGGATGTGTGTATGAGCCAGAAAACTGGAGGATAGTGAACTGCCCCATGAAAAAAGCAGTTTTGTGTTAGTTGTGTGGAGTTGAAAGGCTTCCAGTCCCAGTTGCATGGGAAATGTTCAACTGAATGATTGACAGCATGACAACTGCTGCGGCATGGGTACTAACCAATCCATTTCTTTCATGAAAATACTGAAAGTGATCTGCACAATGGTGCATCTCCAACAAGACTTGGATCCAGTGCTGCTCATGTACCTGCCAAAGAGAATACTGCCGCAGAACAGGGAGTCCTGGAGAATAAGTTTGAACGCTGAGTGAAAACTTTTCTGAGGAGTTGTTTTCAGATGACTTTTGTAGGAGTTAGACTTTCAGCCAATAATTGATTTATTCACCTTAATGGTCAACAACAGTCACTTCAGTATGTCTCTTACAGACCAGATCCCAGTGTGGTAGCTACTGCTGCTGTTTCTATTCTCTGGGAAGAATCTCAAACTCTACATGTGTGAACCTTTCAGCATGATTGTGCCGATTGTTTGGAAGATTAAATTAGGACCAAGCTACAGGAAAAAAATTGTTTGTACCAGACTGGCCAACCCAGGCATGATGCCAGATGCGCAGAGACTTTTTGACAGCAACCACCATTGTGTCTGTGCAGCAAAACCAGGGTGTTTATTGCAGCCATCACCACCAGAAGCCGTCCCCAAACCCCAAACAGTTGGAAACGTCTATGTCTCCTGATCTGCCAGGTTTCTAGGGAGAGGAACACACAAATAAGATTGTCAGAGAAGGCAAACTGATCAGTTTGATGAGCTCTTGGAGAACATTAAAAGCTTACAGCTCTTTCATAGAGTGGGGGACAGTTTTGCAGAAAACCATGAAATACCTTCACTCAGTGTGGGAGACTTAGAAAACAGTTAAGGGTTACTACATGTGCTGTATCAGCATACCTGATGCCCACTGAACCCAGACTATAGATAAACCAACCAGTTGCGTGTAGAGATGTGGAAAGATGTTTAAAGATTCAGTCAGACATTACCATGGCTGCCACATTACCAAACTACCTGGAATGTAGAAATTGTTGCTGAACATATAGGCAGCTGGCAAGATGTACAAAAGTATTAGGTCAAAGCAACTTTTAATTCACATGGTGATGTTGCTGGCCCTTGTTAACAGAACAAGGACAAACAATTCCCACACTGACTGCAGATGACATGTCTGAATTGTCTTGCAGGATTGCAATTGTAACAGTGTAACTGTAGATGACATGTCTGAATTCTCTTGCAGGATTGCATGGAACAGTGTATACTGTAGATGACATGTCTGAATTGTCTTGCAGGATTGCATGTAACAGTGTAACTGTAGATGACATTTTCTGAATTGTCTTGCAGGATTGCATGTAACCAGTGTAATTGTAGATGACATGTCTGAATTTGTCTTGCAGGATTGCATGTAACAGTGTAACTGTAGATGACATGTCTGAATTGTCTTGCAGGGATTGCATGTGAACAGTGTAATTGTAGAATGGACATGTCTGAATAGTCTTGAAAGGATTGCATGTGACAGTGTAATAAAACCCAACCAAGCCTGGACTTCATTTGAAACCAATTGAACATGTTTAATTTCCAAATGCAAGACTGTGTTTTGTAGTACATTTGAAAAGGTTTTTTTGAAAGGCATAATCCTTTGAAAAAAAAAGGAAAGGTTTGTTGATTTAATGTGTGAAATTCATATCACCTCTTTTTCTAGAGAAAAAACTCTCATGGTGGATCAAATTTGTGCTTCAAGAAGCGAGAAAAAAGACATTTTGAAGTTTTTTTGCCCACAGTGTTTAGGGTTTTGCAAACAGTTTCGGCAGTGTTTTAAAAAGGGAATGTACCTTTGGATGTTATTTTGTAGTCTGGAGAAGGGAGACATTCAACTCAGAACTGCAAAACCTGTACCAAAGTCCAAAAGGTTTCATTTAGACATTATTAACAAAATTTGTCAGTAAATAAAACAGGTGAATTTCTGTACATATACTAAATGTGCTTGTGCTCTCTGTGGCTAAAGTTCTTGTGTGAACTAGGATCAACCAATCATTAAATGATGAACAATAAAATAAAATGTGACCTTGCCTGGAAGGAGAAGTTTTAATCGAGAGTATTTTGTGGTTGGTGATGGGAAAGAGTTGTCACATGCCCCACTCAATCCTTACTGTAAATGATTCAGCTCTTCCCATCCCAAGTTTGTCCCTGTGTTGAGGAGGTACTTGCAGTTAAAAAACTAGCAGATGATGCACATGCACATCTTCATGTGACTACACTTTCCCATCACTAAATTTCTTAACAATCTGAATTAAATTTTCCCCTCCCAGGTATGTTTGTTTAAATATTCTGATTTTTACATGGGTCAATGAAGTGACTATAGTCAGTCAGTGTTGATTGAAACGTGTAGTTTGAAATTGTTAGAGTTTATGTCCCATTATGGTGCTTCACTGCATAAGATAAGTTTCTTTGCTTCCATATCATTCACTATTTTAATTTTTTTTTTTTTTTTTTAAGCCAAAAAAATTCATGTTCTGCAATTCCTAGAATACTGTAATTTTGTTTAAGAAATGAGCTTTAGATTTGCTTTTGATAACTTGATTTTCTCTTTCTGTTCTCAGCCATGTTTCTTGTCAAACTGTCATGAGCATAAAACCATACTATTCACTTTTTGTGTGTTAGTGCATGTAAATTTCTTTTTTGTTTTAAGATGCTGATAGAATGTGTCCAAAAAAGTCTCCGAGAGGCAACAAAACCAAAGGCTACAGAAAGAGTGGCATTGACATCTCTTGGGGTGTGGGCAAAACTGGATTATCCTCCAAAAGTTGTATGCTGCCAGGACTGCCCTGTCTGCTGCTGTTCCCAGTTCATGGGGGCAGGAGAGACATTTTCTCAGAAACGTCCAGTTTGTCATCTTTGACCAGACCACATTTTGAAAGTGAGTTTTTTCTTTTTTTTTTTTTTTTTTTTTTTAATAAAGAAATCTTTTAATTTTGTAATAACTAGCTTCATGATATTTTTTTCTTTGCGTTGTGATAGGTTGCCTAAATTTTGCCACACGTTGTCGTCAATTTATCAATCGTGCAACATGGCAAAGTATTTAAAAATGACATCAGTTCTTTTTTGTTTTGTTCTTTAGAAGTTACAAACAACAACTAGAACCTTCAGGCATTTGTCTCACACTTGTGGTTCTTTTCTACTAATGTGATATTGATTGGAAAGCATCATCTATGACTCCCAGTGGGGAAGAGGACAAAACACCAGCTTGTTGTATACAGTTACACATTCTTACCCCAAC
>JAMYXO010007148.1:0-12521 GCA_033310375.1 Conus canariensis
AGACATTCAGAAAACTGTTTGTCTACACTTCTTTGGGTAAAATTTGAAAAAACCAACTGTGCTGGGCTGTTTTTCTGTGTTTCTGTATTTCGTCCTTCACCCCCCACTGCTTTTTTATTTTCATTGTTTAAAAAAAAGGGAAAAGTGTGTTCATGAGCGTTCGTGCATGCGGGGGCAGGGGGTGGTTTGTGAATGCCTACATGTGCGTACAAACAACACACACACCCCAACACACACACCGCACAACACACACCACACAACCCACACAACACATATATATTATATTATATAAGAGAATGGTCCGAATATATATATATATAATAATGTGGTGGTGTGTTGTGTGTTTTGGGGCGCGCGCGTGTGCGGGTTGCGTGGTTGCGTGGTGTGGTGCGGGCATGCGGTTTTTTTGTGTGTGGTGTGTGTGTGTGGTTTTGTGGTGTGTGTTTTGGTGTGTGGTGTTTTTCGTGCTGTTTAAACCCTATGCTTCTACATTCTCTCCCTTTTTACGCCCCCCGCTTCGTCTGATCCTAAATTCTTTCCTCCCTTCCGACGCCAAATCTCGTGCAATTTCCCATACCCTCATGTTTCTGGCATTTTGAAAAAAGAAATTAAACAGAATTGAGAGAAAAAGACACGTTTTCGTAGGATAACGCAATAACTTCATACCGACCCCATTCAGAGGCAGCTTAACATCATCGGAGCGTGTGCCCATCGTTTCATTTTTTCTTCTAAATCTTAAGACGTAATTGTGGAGGTCCCATCGCGGGCTGTCAAAAACAAGCTGTCTCTGTTAAATTTAAGTCTAGAGAAAAACCCAAACTTTTTTGTTTGTTTACCATCTACTTTGTACTGACACAACACTAGGTTCTAGGGGTATTGCAAATGTCTCTGATGTGGCACCGACTAACTGACTGTTTTCCTTTCTGATGACCTTTACCGGGATTTACCTTGACCCTTTCTCCCTGAAAACCAAAGGGGGAGAGGGAGTACAGGACAGGGGGGTATCTGAAGGTTTACAGAATTACTCATCAGGCATGTTTTCTTTTAGGTTTTGTTCATTCGTCGCGCACCCTGTTTAAATTTACTGTTTAGCAGAAGTTAAACAAAGTGGGATGGGTTTACTGTAGAATTTCGATTTCGATACAGTATGAACTCCCCCACCCTTAGAAATCAATACGGTGGTGTAAAGGATTAAATTTTTGGGAAGTTTTCGTGTTACCTTTTTCCCTGCACTGCAAACTTTAGGTAACGACATACACAGCGAAAATAAAGGGGACCTAAAGGGTTCCAGTTTTTTTTTTCCATTTCCCACCAAAAAACGATCGGCAAAACTGTTCCAAAACCGTTTTGGACTAAAGACTACCTCGCCTGTAATCTGGGCGATAAACTTTCTAGCTGTGCAGACGGTACTGCAATGTCGGGGATTTGCTGGAATTTACTTTCCCCGGGCCCCCAGCCGGGGTTTCCTTTTGTTTTTGCACACAGCATGTTGCCGGAGACCGGGCGGGGCTGGAGTGATGACAAACAAATTTTTTAATTCATGTCCCGATGTCCCCGCCTTGTTTGAATTCTTCGCTCAAAAGCCAGATGTAAAAAAAAAAACAACACACACACACCAGCATGACGTGGTTGAGTGCTGCCGTTTTTGCGGGGGGAACAGATCCCGGGGGACTTTTCTCCCCCCCAATTACTTCGTTTTTTTGCGTTAAGAGAGAGTCTGTGCCTCCTTCTGGCATGTATAACAGGGCGCAAAGGGTTTTTCTGAAATTTTGAGGGGTTCCAACCGTTTGGATAAGGGATTCAAGTATACATCGCCCAACATTTACATGTTAGAAAATGCTGCCACAACTCCCGAGGCGACAGTACCGACACTTCTCTCATAACAGAATGGTTAGTGACCTCTTGCTTTTGAAAGCACGGCAAGTAAAACTAAAAAGAAACAACAGACTATGGGTTTTTAGGAAAACCCCCTGTGGCCCCTGCATGCTTTTCCCCGATGCTTATAAACCAGCTTTTCCCGGCATGCTGAAGAAAGGAACAGATCAGACATTTTTTCAGGCTGTGTCGACGACGGATCGACGCCAGTGAGTAACGGTCTTCGTCTGTTCGACCTGGCTGACCCTTTCCGCACATTTTCGGAAGCATCCCCCCCAACAGCTGTCCAATCTAATGACGGAAGGAAAAAAAATTCCCAAACACGGGGGGTCAATCAAACAAGGGAAGCGGAGAAAATAGGGCATAAGAAGTACGAGTTAGTGGGATTTTTGACATCCATTTGCTGCTTGGGGGAAAGGGATCAAAAAAAGGAAGATAAAAGGGAAAGGGAAAGGTTCTCTTTTGCGTTTGTGACCGTTACTTTTTTTAAAAAAATGCAAAGAGAGAGAGAGAGAGAGAAGGGGGAGGAGGAGAGAGAGAGAGAAAGGGGAAAAGAGAGAGGTTTTATTGATTGAGATCTGTAAAAACCAAGGATGAAGATTTGACCAAAGCCTAGTCTTCAATCTGTCCCTGTCATGCATACGCTGTTTCGACAACATCTTCTACTGACAATTCAAAACAGCAACCTGTAACTAACTCTATAAGATAACAGATGTTGATAATGGAATAAGACAAAAGGTAGTCAAACAAAGGAAACAAAAAAACAAACAAAATTACACAGAGAGGTCGAAGGAGGGGGGGGAAGGGGGTGGGGAAATGGTAGTGGGGAAGGAAAAGAGGGGTGGTGACAGAGTGGGGGAAGGGGAAAACAACGTTGAATGAGTAAGGGTTTATTTTTTTTAGACTTTTTTTTAAAAAACATGGTTCACAGAAGACTTTGGAATGGACCTAATGTTTTTTTTATCGAAAAATCAAAAAAATTTGAGACACAAAATGTTTTTTTAAATGTTTTCTTGAAAATTTTTTTAACGTATTCGTATTTTGTTAAAAACTCGGGGGGGAAGTGAGTTCCGATATATGGTCCAGAGAAACTCTTTTTGTTTTGTATTGACTAATACTTTGGGTAGGGGAGAAAAATTTCTTCGACATAAAGCTGTTCGATCTTGTAAAAAGGGCTTTTGAGATAAACAATGGCTAGTATCGTCAAGTTTTGAAAACATAAGTGATCCCTTATTGAATTCCAATTGCCACTCTGTGGTGTGTGTGTGTGGTGTGTTGTGTGTGGTTTTGTTGTGTGTGTGTTGTGTGTGGTGGTGTGTGTGGGGGTTTGTGTGGTGGTGGAGAGAGGAGAGAGAGGAGAGAGGGAGAGAAGGAGAAGAGAGAGAGAGATCTTGTTGAACACCAACCGGGCATAGGGGTGGGTTGACGTTGGGCAGCATATTTTTGAATGTTTTTAAAATCTGAATTGAGAGATGGCAGATGAAAGAAATACAAATACTTCCATTGCACATTTGTTTTTAATTTGGGCAGACACCTATATTCTCGTAAAACAGAAATATAAACACACAGGTCCAGGGCACAGGTTTCCCCTCTCTTTCTCTCATTCAACCCGCTTCACGCACCAAAACACCACACACACACCCAACAACACAACACACACCAAAAAACGCGCACGCACCCCACAAACATCACGCACAAAAACAAACACGCACCACACACCACACACACAACACACACCACCACACACACACACAGAGGGTTCACACACATACATACACATTCTCTCACACACGACACACACAACAACACACACAAAACACACACACACACACCACCACACACACACACAGGGGTCCCCACACATACTAACATTCTCTCAACAGGGATACACACACAACACACACGACACACAGCCCACACAACACACAACACACACCAGACACCCACAAAACGCCACACGCGCAACCACCACACACACACACACACAACACACCCCCACACCACACACATGCACACACCTGCCAAAACCCCACACACAACACACACACACCACACACACACACACACACACACTCACACACGCTAAACACACCAACACACACACCCCAAAACACCCACACACACACACACCACCACAAAAACACACAACACACACATAAATTTAAAACAATATTCCCTCAGAAGAGACTTTTAATTTGCACTACAGCGTGGAAACTTTGGGTTTAAAGGGCAGACTGTCACTGTTTTTTGACTTTTGTTCCTTCCCTTCCCGACACTACACAAAAACTGAGCGTCGTGCTTTCCTTGCGAAACGTGGTGTGAAAAGGTCGGAGCTAGTTTTCCTGGCCATTTTTTTTTTTCTTCTTGTCTGTTTTTCCAGCCTGCTTCTTTTTTCTCTTTTTTTTTTTTTTTTTTTTTTTCGGTTTATTTTTTTTTTTCCTGTAGTGATGAAAACTTTAAGGGCTCGTCATTTTGTTTTTTGAAAAACCATTTTTGGGGGAGGGGGGAAAAAAAATTGCGCGAGCGAGCGCGCCTTATGTGTTTAGTGTTTTTATGTGCATAAAGCGTGCGTGAGCGCGCGCTTTTTGTATGAGTGTGTGTTCGCGTGCGCGTGGGGCGGTGTGTGTGGTGTGTGTGGTGTGGTGGTGTTGTGTGTGGTGTGTGTGTGGGAACCTTTTAGGGGGGGTTTGAGAAAGAAGAGAGAAGAGAGAGAGGGAGAGAGAGAGAGAGAGAGAGAAAAAGGAAAGTCCACCTGGAGGAAAAAGAATCTGAAACGATTAAAAACTGAAAATTCCAATGCAGAGGAAAAAAAGCCCCATGTAATCCTCTATTTTTTCTTGGGGGACATGCCGATGATAAGCACATTAGATGAAAAAAAAATGAAAAAGAGGGGAAAACCCTCTTTTTGGGTTGAGCACAGTGAAGAGTCCATTTTGCGTCATTGAATCAGTGTGGCGTTCAAAATTCAACTGCCATTTTCACTGCCCTTTGGGGCATTGTAAATTTTGGGGTGTAGCGTAAGTGTAAGAAATTCCCCCGCCGCCACTACCTGAATTTTTTCTCCCCTGTTCGGCCAATCCCCTACAATGTGCGTGGACCTAAACCTGTGCGTAATGAAGGGGGTTAAGAGATTTTAACATCTTTTGGAGAGTTCACAGGGAACTCACTTTTTTCTTCGGGCGTTTTGCTTCCTTCAGTACCAGCAAAAAATCCCTAGAAAGGGAACAGAAGCATAGCACAGAAAGCTTCCACCTAAAAGAAAACCTTTGTTCTATCGCCCTGGCCGGGACAGTTTTTTTGGAGCGTAGCCGTTTCCCACAACAGGCTGGGAAAACTGACAGAAATGTACGGGGGCCCTAAATTTGAAAAAAATAAAAAAAAAACATAAAAAAGGAAGGATGGCGGGAATCGTTAATTTCCAATCATGCTGTTTGGTGTTTTCCTTGGGGCCCCAGAAAAATATTTTTTTTCGTTTTGTAAACTAGTGTAAAAAAAAGAAAGTGGTTGTAAATCAAAGCTAAAAAATAGAAGAAAAAAAAAGTCAAGGGCCCCAACCTTTTTTGGTGTAGTTGTCATAGTTGTTGTTTTTTTTGTTGCTGTTATTTTTATTTTTTTTTGCTTTTAGAGTGTGTATTTTAAATCAAACTGAATGCCTTCCCAGGCTTCACTCGCGCTTGCAGACACTGTGTTGAGATTTGGTGAATCAAAATCTGACTATGTAGGTCACCCAGACAGGGGACACGTGGGGTGAGGGGAGCCGGCTCGCACCCATCTCTTTTCTTTCTGCGTTCTGTCTTGCCCGTTCTTTTGGTTTCCCCTTCCCTGGTCTGTCTTTCTGTCTGTTTTTTTGTTTTCTCTCTTTTCTCTCTCTCTCCCGTCCGTCTGTCTGTCTGTTCTCTTTTTCCCCCCTTTTTCCTTCTCTTTGTTTTCCCCCCCTTCTTTTCTTTAACTTTTTTTGTTTATTTTTTTTTTGAGTTGGTAGTGAGTGAAATGAGTGATTTGAGTGGAAGTGGAAGGAGTTTTTTTGGGTTTGTGGTGGTAGTGTGTGTGTGTGTTTTGTGTGGTGTGTTGTGGTGTGTGTGTGTGTGTGTGTGAAAAAATGTAGGGAGAAGCGAATTAAAACCCCCCCATTGAAATACGTCCCATTTTTCCATACATTATCCTGTTTTTCCCCCCCAGTGGAGCAAAAACCCCCAACAACACCACCCCCAACGGACTCTGTTTTGGGCCGTTCTTTTCCCAGCCGAGTCCATGCCCATTTTCCGGCTTCCTTTCACTTTCGCTCTTCGACGGATCTTTCCCCCCCGACTTTTTTTTTTGGGGCCCGTCCACTTTTCCTTTTTCCTTGGGGGTTTTCCACTCTATGCTTGTTTTGTGACGTTTCCCGTGGGTTTTTCCCCGGGGAGCGTTTTTTCCTATCCACCCCATTTTCTTTCTTAAATGCCCTGGTTTCGATCGGATTCTGGCTGGTTCTTTTCCAAAGGTGGGGCGTTTCGAAAATTTTCGGCCACCGGGTTTTTGAGGAGTGGGGCAGGGGCATTTGGGGCGAAGTCTGTTTTTTCCTGGTGAGGTTTGGTTACCCGCCAGTCTCGGTTCCATAGAAAAGGACTGCCTTGCGTGGGTGTTAAAGATGCGGACTTTTGTGCGGGGGGATGGGGGTTTTTGGAGTTCCAGATGGTGTCGCGGGTGTTAAACGCTCCTTGCTTTGTTGATGTTTTAACGTCTCGTCTGCGCCGCCACCCCATATTGCCCAAGTTCCTAAGTGACAAACGGTCTGTTTCCGTCAGGTCCTTTCCCGTGTAGCTGCAGTGGTTGGTTGAGTCGGTTGTTCATGGGGCATCCCCTCTGTTTTTTCCTTGGTGTTGATCTTTAGGGGGGTCTTTTCTCCTCCTCTGGATCTTTTAGCTTGGCCCGGGCGGTTGTTGTTTGTGAGACAAAACTGATGCATCCCGCAAAATCTAAGTCCCCTAATTTTTTGGTGAAGGTCAAGGATCCCGGGGTTGTGCCCTCTGTAGTTCTCCTCATGACCATTATGGCGATCAGGAAAATTGTGGGCGACATATACAGCCCCCTCACCCCCCGTTTTTCACTGCAAAGGGGGTTGGTCAGCTTCCCGTTTTTGGATGATCTGGCGGGTTGAGTCCTCGTACAGCTTCTTGAGATTTTAAAATAGCTTCTGTGGGTTTCTGTAGTGCTGCATCAGTTTCCCAGATGTCCCCGTCGACCTTCGAACCTTTCTCGAAGTCGAAAAAGGGGTCATGTACAAGGGGGACTCCCACTCTGGCATTGCCAATTGATACGCAGGGGTTTGCGATTTTGGTCCGTGCAGACCGGTCCTGCCTAAAAACCTGCCCCTGTTTGCTCTCAGCCCCTTTTGTCTAATGCCTCCTTTATTTTTTCCAGGATGTTCTTGTGAGACCTTGCGGGGGATGGACGAAACAGATTCCTCGCCAGTTGCCGCACTGGGAAAGGTCCCCTTTTCTTGGGAAGCCCACAAAATAACCAAAGCTTCCGTCGGCAGGCATTGCTCTTGTTCCCAAACTTTGCTAGAAGAGGAAGAAAAAAATTTTTTCTGCGTTTGTTGCGCATCGCTTTGGGTTTCGGGGGGGAGCCGGGGAACCCGCGCCTTCCGTTCTTCAAGGTTTTTGATGGCTTTGATGTCCACCCTTGGCTGGTGGGGGGGGTGTTAAAGCCCGGGGGGGGGTCTTTTGCTGGTTTTATTCGGACACTGCTTCGGTGGGGCCGGTTGGGGACTTCCTCAAAATGCCCCCCACTTCTTCTTTGCTCCTCGCGTTTTGCGTGATTTTTCCCGTTTTTGTCCTTTGGTTTACTGGGGTTGAATCTTTTTCCCTGCAGGGGGCCCTTGGCTTCATACACTCTCTTATTTTTGTTCTGTCTGGCTGCTGATTCTGCCTTTCTGTCGATTGTTTCACAAATTTTCTTTTTTCATCTTGCACCTTCTTCACTTCTCGGTTCACCCCAATACTGTGCTTGAGGTCCGCCTTTATCGGTTGGGGCGTGACTCGTTATCTCCTGCTTTCCCTCTTTCCTCCTTTTCTATCTTCTCCCCGTTCCACGTCAACCACTCCTTTTTGCTCTCTTCTTCCTCCCCAGAACCTTGGGCACCCTCCTTCCCGGCTTCTGTACTTTCTGTCCAGTAGTTTCCACTGTCTCTCCCAGCCCTTTTCTAGCGCCTGAACCTGTTTCTGCTTCACAGTTGAACTCTTTCCCCTTTTTTTTTTTGTCTTTCAGAAACTGATGTTGAACTTGTGGTTTTATCTTCCAGCAGAGTCAAAGAAGGGTCTCAGCTTGGTCTTTAGTTCACCCCACAATATGGTCCGAGGCTGCGTCCCCCGCCCCCCTTACCTGACATCCCGCTCTGCGTCTCCACTTCGGTCGATGGTGAAGTGGTCGATCGGTTGTCAGTCTTTCCATCGGTGGGGAAATCCAAGGGTCTTTTGTGGAAACTTTTTGTGTGGGTGATGGTACCCCGCCTATTTTTTTTTTTTTGGTCTTGAAGGAAAGAATCTGTGAATGCCCCTTTCCGTTTTGCGGGTACCAAGCCATGTCTGCCCCCTGATGAAATTCTTTGCCTGTTTGTCAAACCCCCACCTTGGCGTTCAATTCCCCCCCATGGGGCGATCTTCATGTCCCTTTTTCGGGGTCCGGTCCAAAAGCGACTGCAAAGAACTGTAGAAGTTTTTCCTTTTCTTCTTCCTGTGCTGCGTTAGTTTGGTGCGTTTTAAAAACGTATGATGGAGGGCTTCCTTCCCTTGGAGTTTTAACCTGGGGCCATAAGCTTGTAGACCCGGTTCCCATGCACCACGCTCTCTAGCCTCTGGGGGCCCAACAGAACCCACTCCTTTGGTGGGTCGTGGGCCTGCCTTCAAAGTCCGGAAAGATATGGTTTTTTCCGTAAAAATCTGGTTGGGCCCTTTCCGTTCCATCGGGGCTCACATAGTCCGGAACCTTTATGTTTTTATCCCTTTCCCTCTCTCTGGCCACCCCGCGCTAATTGCCGCTCCCCCGTTTTTAGGGTTCTGATGTTCCCCGGTCCCTATTTCCCGGCTTGGCCTTGGTCCCTAAGAAGATAGTCGGCGAGCTGGCTTTCCCACCCCTTTCACCAGCACGCGTCCATGGACCCCCCGCTGAAAAGGCGTCTTCCCCCCAGGGAGTTGTTTGGGGTCGTAGTTGTCGTTTTTCGTTTTCTGTACCAACTTTTTTACGGGGTGGGGTTTAGCCCCAAACGCCCAACCCTCCTCCTTTTCAGCCGGGGTTGGGGCCGTCCCAGGCGGGTTTGAAAGAAAACCAAAAAAAAACCAAAGGGGTTTTCGAAAAAACCCCCGAAGTATGCTCCATATTTTTAGCTCTTCCGGTCGTTTTTCTGCTGGCCGTCTGTCTGCTCGTCTGTCTGTCGTCCTCTCCTTTTCTCTCTGTCTCTCGTCTCTCTGTCTCTCTCTTCTCTCTCCTCCCCTCTCTCCTTTTCAGTATCTGGGGGTCTCCATGTGTGAGGCTACTTACGTTTTGGGTTTTACTTTTTCCCGCTGTTTTGTTTCTTTAGTAGAAAGCAGTAGAGTCGGGGCCCATATACGACTGATTGGGGGTGATGTTCGCGACTGCAAACCCTTTTATTTTGTCATACTCCCCTCCCCTCCCCTTTCCCCCTTCTCCCTCTCTCTCCCCCCCCTTCTCTTCCTCTTCCCTTCTTCCCCCTCTCTCCCCTCGAAATATTGGGAGCGCCGTGCCAGACAGAGATTAGGTGGGGGGAAGTAATACACGAAAAGCTTTTCATGGTTTAGTGCAAGAGCAAACGTCCCGAAATTGAAACCGCCGGAGGGAAAAAAGGTGGTAAGGGGGGGAAGGGGGAAGAGAGATGGAAGGGGGGGATGAAATGTTGATGGGGGAAGGAAGCGAGGGTAGGGGGGGGGGGGGGGGAAAGGGGGGGGGGGGGGGATGAAAAAGGCTTGGGTATTCCCGAAAGGAAAAAGGGGGGAAATGTGAGAGTATCCAGCTAATTAAATCTACTTTTCGCGTTTTTGCTTTACAAGACATATCAATCCCCGTTTTTCCTTCTTGTTCGATCTCTCCCTCCTTGAGAAGAAGGGACAAGGGGGGGGGGTGGGTGGGGAGAGAGAGGAGAGAGAGAGAGAGAGAGAGAGAGAGAGGGGAGAGAGAGAAGAGAGAGAAAGAGAGGAGAGGAAAGAGAGAGAAGGGAGAGAACACACACAGGCAACATACAGAAATACAAGATGTATGAGTGTGTGTGTGTGTGGTGTGTGGTGTGGTGGGGTGTTTTGTGTGGTGTGTGTGTGTGTGTTTTTGTGTGCGCGCGCGTTATGTACAGAGAGAGAGAGAGAGAAGAGAGAGAGAAAGAGAGAGAGAGAGAGACGACAACAACAGACAGACAGAGAGCCGATAGCAGAGATGTGTGTGTTTTTGTGTGGTGGGGTGTGGTGTGTGTGTGTGTGGTGTGTGTGGCGCGCGCGCGCGCGCGCGCCCGTATGTGTGTGTGTGTGTTTTGTGTTGTTTTGGTGGTTTTTGTGTGTGTGTGTTTTTGTGTGTGGTGCACCCTCATCGACCTTTAAATGTAAAACTACCCCCGGACAAAACAGTTGAAAAACCTCACAAAAAAGAATTCACAAAAAATCTTTTTTTTTTTTTTTTTTTCTAGTTTAAGACGATTCACATTTAGCTAAAAAGAGGTTCCGAAACAGGGTTTTTAACTATCTTTGTTCTTCTTCCCTCGTCAAAAACTGAATCGTCAGCCCCGAAAATCAGAGCGGACAGCAACGTAACAAAGAGAAAAGGACGGGGGCGAGAGAAAGACAAAAATGAGAAAATGGCTGTATGGGGGGTGACTTTATGAGTATAGCGATGGTTTTCCGATGAGTCACGATGATGGTGATGACTGAGACAATGACAGAGATGGTGAAGATTTGATGTATTTCAAACGCCCGGAATGGTATAAATGTAATGCATTTAAAGCATGGAAAATAAAAAGCGAACAGCTGTTTGGTTCTGACTGTGTGGTAGTTTTTTGCAACGTGCGAACATGCTTTTACCAATCCAAATAGCAAGTGGCATGCAGTCAATGCAATACAGCTTTTCATCTCAACCATTGTTTTAGTTGCAAAAGGGGGGAAAGACTCGGCGGAAATCTAAACAAAACGAAATAAAAATTAGCGAAACCGCCCAGAGAAACGTGGACAAACGGTCACAAAACAAACACGAGCGTTTTTTTTTGACCTCTTAGGTTTCCTTGCCGAATCTGGAGCGAATTTTAAAGCTTAAGTGAATGTTCGTTGTCCCATTTTTTTTGTATCTTGCCTGAAAAGGGGCCTAAGAGGTTTAAACGCGCGTGTTTTTTTCTTGTGACTCGTTTTTTTCCACGTTTTCTCTGGGCTTTTTTTCCCAAAAATTTATTCAAGATCAGTCTGTTTTAATTTTTTTTGGGCTCTGGGGGGGAGCAGCCAATTTTTAAGCATGCTTTTTGCCCCCGCAAAAAAAAAAAAAAAAAAAAACGAAAAGAAACCACATAACAAAGATCGTATTAGTCAATAACAACAGTGCACCATTTTGTGTTTTAATAAATTGCAAGGTTTATGGCATTCCTAGAAACTGGTAAAAATTTAATATAAAAAAAACTGGAAACAAGAAAGGAAATTTTATTCCCTACTCTTGTATTCAGGAGATTAGTCAGATTTTTTCAACCACACCACACACACCCACCCCAAAACACACACACAACACACACACACACAAAACCAAACACACACACACACACACACACAACCACCACCCAAACGGGCACGCAACGCCCAGACGCAACCCCCACCCAAAAAAAGACACACACACCTAACACACACACGCGCCGCATATAAGCGCGCGCGCGCGCGCACCCAACACAACACACAACACAAGCCAAGGGGGGGGGGGGGGGGGGGGGAGGGGGGAAAAAGGGCTTGCGAAACTCCAAAACCTTTTTTTCATAATTTCAAACCCATTGATTTTATTTGGCTTCATCGAGAGAATCCAGATTTGCGCAGACGCAGAAGCCCTTTGCTGTAATGTTAGACGCATTTTGAATGTTGGCCCTGAATTCACCTGCGCTTCTTTCACTTGTGTTTCTTGTTGTTGGTGTTTTTTTTTGCCTTTCCCCTCCTATGGTCTCCAGGGAGACAAATTTTGTTGAGGCTTTCACCAAGCTTTTTGTGGGGTGTGTGGTGGGTGTTTTGGTGTTGTGTGTGTTTTTTGGTTGTGTGGTGAGTGTGTTGTGGTTGTGGTGGGGGGCGTTTTCGTGGGGTGCCGGCCGGGGCCGCGCGCGGCGCGCGGTGTGTGGGGTTTGTGTGTTTGGGGTGTGTTGTTGTTTTTTTGTTGTTTTTTTTATTTTTCCCTTTTTTCTTGTTTTTTTTTTTTTGTTGTTGTTTGTTTTTTTTTTTTTTTTTTTTTTTTTTTTTTTGTTTTTTAAATGGTTTTGTTTTTTTTTGTGGGTTTGTGTCCTTTTTTTTTTTTTTTTTTGGTGTGGTTTGGGTTTTTTTTTTGTTTTTTTTTATTTTTTTTGATTATTTTTTTTTTTTTTGGGGTGGGGGGGGGGGGGGTTGTTTTTTTTTTTTTTGTTTTGTTTAAATTTTCCCCTTTTTTTTGGT
>JAMYXO010007149.1:0-7500 GCA_033310375.1 Conus canariensis
TCTGGAAAAGGACCTAAAAGTCTAACGGGGCACATAGTAAAAAAAACATAAACCTGCCTTTGAACCCCCACCAATGACCCCCTTTCAAAAAGGGAACAAAAACCTCAACGCCTACTGGGCGCTCTAAGCTGAACAAAATCTCACCCCAAAACCACCGGGGTTTACTTTTCCCTGCCCCAAAACCCCAACGAAAAATCTGCTCTCTCCCCAAAAACCAACACCATCCTACAGGCCCCACAGGCTTTTCATATAAACGCACTTTTCCTCCCAGAGCCAAAAATTGTGTACCCCATCCACTGTCAGCTGTCGGTAAATCTTGTAGGGAGACATCTCCACACTGAACGCCACTCAAACCCCCTGGCCGACATCCCCCCCCATCGCCCAAACCAGTCGCTCTAAAATTTCAACCATGCCCAAAACACAACAAAAACCATGCCCCAAATTTCTTGGCACTTTTTGGCAATCTAAGAGTGACAGCTTGGAAAACCCCTTATGCAAAAAATCTCTCTCATTGCCAAACGGCACCGCCCCCCACCCTAAAGGCATAAAACGTCCAAAAGTAGTATGTACCTTTTCCACCCCTGCAGCCCCCCCTAAAAATATCCCCCACCTACACACACCCATCCACCCAAACCTCCCTCTGTTTAACCTAAAGACATGGGTTTTTTGCGCTATCATCATCTTCCCCCCTTTTTCCTACACTCTCGAGTCCCTTCCATTTGCTAATCAATCGACTTAACCCCCCCCCCCCCCCCCCTCCCCTATAATATGTTTGAGGGGTTTTTTGGTGGATATGGCGGTTGCTGGGGGTGGAGGGGGGGGGGGTAACCAAGAATAAGGCTGATTTTTACAAATGAAAACACACACACCCCAAAAAACCACCAAAACCCAACACACAAAACCCAAAAAAAAATAAAAAAAAAAATAAAAAAATCGGCCCCCCTTTTCGTTGGGGCGAAAAAGGGGGGGGGGGGGGGGGGGGGGGGGGGGGGGGGGGGGGGGGGGGAGAGAGGAGGAGAGAGAAAAAAGGGTGTATGGGTGTGAATATTTTCCCCCCCCCCCCCCTCCCCCAGTTAAGTACGTAAAAACCCTCCCCTTCTTCCCCCCCCACCCCATAAAAACTCCACCTTAAAGTAACAGAACCCAACCCCCCCACTTCAATCCTCCCCCCATAAATATTCCCCCCAAAACCACACACACATACTACCTTATCTCCCACTATTTTTTCCCCCCCCCACAAACTTTAGCTATCTTATTTTTTTGCATTTTTTAAAATTTTAAAATTATTATTATTTTTTTAATTTTTTTTTTTTTTTTAAAATTATTATAACTGATTTTTTTTATTTATTATTTTATTTTTAAAAAGTTTTCATTTTTTATTTATTTTATTTTATAAAAATGTATTTTCTAAATATATTTCGTATCATTCTTTCATTACCTTAACCCCCATAACGTTTTTTACATATCATTTTTAGTAATACTATTGCTATATTGATATCCCCCAAACACCCCCCCCACCCCGGGGGTTGACCCCCCCGCGGGAAACCCCAACCCCCTCCCTTTTCCCCCCCTTTTGGGGAAACTTTTTTTTTTTTTTTTTTTTTTTTCCCCCTTTTCCCCCCTTTTGAAACCCCCTTTTTTTTTTTTTTTCCCCCCCCCCCTTTTTTTTTTTTTTTTTTTTCCCCCAAATTTTTTTTTTTTTAAAAAACCCCCCCCCCAAAAAAAAAAAAATTTTAAAGGCCCCTTTTTTTTCCCCCCCCCCCCGGGTTGTTTTAAAAAACCCCTTTTTTTTTTTTAAAAATTTTAAAAAAAATTTTTTTAAAAGGGAACCAAAACTTAAAAAGGGGGAAAAAATTTTTAAAAAAAGGGGGTTTTTTTTTTTCCCTTTTTTTTTCCCCCCCCCGGTTTTTTTCCCCCGGGGGGGTTTTTTTTTTTGGGGGTTTTTTTTTTTTTTTCCCCCCCCCGGGCCCCCCCTTTAAAATTTTTTTTTTTTTTTTTTTTTTTTTTTTTCCCCCCTTTTTCCCCCCCCTTTTTTCCAAAAATTTTTTTTTTTATTTTGGGTTTTTTGGGTTTTTGGGTTTTTTTAAAATTTTTTTTTTAAATTTTTTTTTTTTTTTTTTTTTTTTCCCCCCCTTTTTTGGGGGGGGGGAAAAAAAAACCCCCCCCCCCCAAAAAAAAAAAAAAATTTTAAAAAAAACCAAACCCCCCCTTTTAACCCCCCAAAAAAACCCCCCCCCCCCAAAGGGCCCCCCCCCCCCCCCCCCCCCCCCCCTTTCCCCCCCCCCAAATTTTTTTTTTTCCCCCCCTTTCCCCCCTTTTTTTTTCCCCCCCCCCCCCTTTTTTTTTTCCCCCCCCAAAAAAAAAAAAAACCCCCCTTTTTTTTTTGGGGGGCAAAAAAAAACCCCCCCCCCCCTTCCCCTTAACCTTTTTAAAAACCAAAACCAAATTTCCCGGGAAAAAAAAACCCCCCCCCCCCCCCTTTTTTTTTCCCCCCAAAAAAAACCCCCCCCCCCCCCCCAAAAAAACCCCCCCTTTTAAAAAAAAAACCAACCCAAAAAAAAAATTTTTTTCCCCCCCCCCAACCGTAACCCCTTTTTTCCCCAAAAAAAAAAAAAAAAAAACCCCCAAATTTCCCCCTTTTTCCCCCCCCCCTTTCCCCCCCCCCCTTTTTTTTTTTCCCCCAAAAAACCCCCAAAAAAAACCAAACCCAAACCCCCCCCCCCCTTTTTTAAAACCCTCCCCCCCCCAACCCCCCCAAAAAAATTCCAAAAAAAAATCCCGAAAAAACCCCCCCAAAAAAAAAAAAAAAAAAACCCCCCCCAAAAAAAAAACCCCCCCCCCCAAAAAAAACCCCCCCCAAAAAACCCAAAAACCCCCCCCCCTTTTTTTTTCCCCCCCCAAAAAAAAAACCCCCCCCCAAAAAAAAAAACCCCCCGGGCCCCCCACCCCCCGGGGAAAAAAATTTTTTTTTTTTTTCCCCAAAAGGGCCCCCCCCAAAAAATTTTAAAAAACCCTTTTCCCCCCCAAAAAAACCCCCAAAAAAAAAAAAAAATTTTTTTTTTAAAAAAAAGGGGGAAAACCCCCCCCCCCCCAAAACCCCCCCCCTTTTTTTTTTAAAAATTTTTTTTTTTTTTTTTAAAATTTTTTTTTTTTTTTTAAAAAATTTTTTTTTTTTTTCCCCAAAAAAGGGGGGGGGGAAAAAAAAAAATTTTTTTAAATTTTTTAAAAAAACCCCCCCCCCCCCAAAAAAAAAAACCCCCCCCCCCCAAAAAACCCCAAAAAAACCCCCCCCAACCCCAAAAAAAATTTTCCCCCCAAAAAAAAAAACCCAAAAAGGGGGGGAAAAAAAAAACCCAAAAAAAAAAAAAATTTTTTTTTTTTTTTTTAAAAAAAAAAAAAAAACCAAAAAACCCCCCCCCAAAAAAAAAATTTTTTTTAAAAAACCCCCCTTTCCCCCCCCCCCCCCCCAACAACCCCAAATTTCCCCCCAAAACCCAAAAAAACCCCTTTTTAAAAAAAAAAAACCCCAAAAAAAAAAAAAAAAAAAACCCCCAAAAAAAAAAAAAGACCCAAAAAAAAAAAAAACCCCCCCCCCCCCCTTTTTAAAAAAAAAAAAAAAAACCCCCCCCCAAAACCCCCTTTTTTCCCCCCCCTTTCCCCCCCGCCCCCCAAAAATTTTTCCCCCGGGGCCCCCCCCCCCAACCCCCAATTTCCAAACCCCCCCCCCCCCCCCCCCCCCCCAAACCCCCCAAAAAAATTTTTTTTTCCCCCCAAAACCCCCCTTTTAAAACCCCCCCCAAAAAAATTTTTTTTTTTTCCCCAAATTTTTACCTTTTTTTTCCCCCCCCCCCCCAAAAACCCCAAAAAATTTTTTTTTTTTTAAAAAAACCCCCCCCCCCCAAAAAACCCCCCCCTTCCCCTTTTTTAAAAAAAAAACCCCCCCCCAAAACCCCCCAAAAAAACCCCCAAAAAATTTTTTTAAAAAAAAAATTTTTTTCCCCCCCCGGGGCCCAAAAAAAAAACCCCCCCCAAACCCCCCCCCCCTTTTTTAAAAAAAAAAAAAAAAACCCCCCCCCTTTCCCAAAAATTTTTTTCCCCCCCCCCCCCCAAAAAACCAACCAAAAAAATTTTTTTTTTTTTGGGGGCCCCCCCTTTTCCCCCCAAAAAAAAAACCCCCCAAACCCCCCCAAATTTTTTCCCCCCCCCCCCCCCCCCCCAAAAACCCAAAAAAAAATTTTTCCCGGGGGGGGTTTTTTTTTTTTTTAAAATTCCCCCGGCCCCAAAAACCCCCCCCCCAAAAAACCCCCTTTTTTCCCCCCGATTTTTCCCAAAAACCCCAAAAAAAAAAAAAAACCCCCCCAAAAAAAAACCTTTTCCCTTTTTTCCCCCCCCCCCCCTTTAAAAAAAATTTTAAAAAAATTCCCCCCCCCCCCGGAAAAACCCCCCCCCCCCCCAAAAAATTTTTTTTTTAAAAAAAAATTTTTTTCCCCCTTTTTTTTTTTTTTTTTCCCCCCCGGTTTTAAAAAAAATTTTTCCCCCCCCCCCCCCCCCTTTTTTTTTTTTCCCCTTTTTTTTTTTTTTTTAAAAACCCCCCGGGGGAAAAAAACCCCCCCCCCCCCCCCTTTTTCCCCCCCCAAATCCCCCCCCCCCGGGCCCCCCCCCAAAAAAAAAAAAAAAAAACCCCCCAAAAAAAAACCCCCTTTTTTTTTTTCCCCCCCCCCCCTTTTTTTAAAATTTTTTAAAGGAAAAAAAAAACCCCCTTTTTCCGGTTTTAAAAAGGAAAAAAAAAAAAAACCCTTCCCCCCCCCGGCCCCCCCCCCCCCCCAAAACCAAAAAAAAACCCCCCCCCCCCCCCAAAACCCGGCCCCTTTAAAAAAACCCCCCCCCCCCCTTTTTTTTCCCCCCCTTTTTTTCCCCCCCCCCCAAAAAAAATTTTCCCCCCCAATTTTTCCCCCCCCTTTTTTTTTAAAAAAACCCCCTTTTTCCCCCCGGAAAAAACCCCCCCCCCCCCCCCCCCACCTTTTCCCCCCCCCCCCCAAAACCCCCAAAAAAAAAACCCCCAAAACCCCCCCTGGCCCCCCAAAACCCCTTTTTAAAACCCCTTTTCCCCCCAAAAAAAAATTTTTCCCCCCCTTTTTTTGGGAAATTTAAAAAAACCCCCCCCCCCAACCCCAAAAAAATTTTTTTTTCCCCAACCCCAAACCCCCCCCCCCCCAAAAACCCCCCCCAAAACCCCCCCCCTTTTTTTCCCCCCCAAAACCCCCCCAAAAAAAAATTTTTTTTTTCCCCTTTTTTTTTTCCCCCCCCCCCCCCCTTTTTTTCCCCCCCCTTTCCCCCCCCCCCCCCCCTGGGTTTTTTTTTTTTTTAATTATTTTTTCCCTTTTTTTTTAAAACCCCCCAAAAAATTTAAAAAAAAAAACCCACAAACCCCCCCCCCCAAAACCCCCCCCCCCTTCCCCAAAAAAAAATTTTTTTTTTTCCCCCCAAAAAAAAAAGGGGGGGGGGGGGGTTTTTAATTTTTTAAAAAAAGGGGGGGAAAAAAAAAAAAAAAAAAAAAAAAAAAAAAAAGGGGGGAAAAAAGGGGGGTTTTTTTGGGGGGGGGGGGGGGGGGGGGGGGGGGGGGGGGGGGGGGGGGGGGGGGGGGGGGGGGGGGGGGGGGGGGGGGGGGGGGGGGGGGGGGGGGGGGGGGGGGGGGGGGGGGGGGGGGGGGGGGGGGGGGGGGGGGGGGGGGGGGGGGGGGGGGGGGGGGGGTTTTTTTTTTTTTTTTTTGGGGGGGGGGGGGGGGGGGGGGGGGGGGGGGGGGGGGGGGGGGGGGGGGGGGGGGGGGGGGGGGGGGGGGGGGGGGGGGGGGGGGGGGAAAAAGGGGGGGGGGGGGGGGGTTTTTTTTGGGGGGGGGGGGGGGGGGGGGGGGGGGGGGGGGGGTTTGGGGGGGGGGGGGGGGGGGGGGGGGGGGGGGGGGGGGGGGGGGGGGGGGGGGGGGGGGGGGGGGGGGGGGGGGGGGGGGGGGGGGGGGGGGGGGGGGGGGGGGGGGGGGGGGGGGGGGGGGGGGGGGGGGGGGGGGGGGGGGGGGGGGGGGGGGGGGGGGGGGGGGGGGGGGGGGGGGGGGGGGGGGGGGGGGGGGGGGGGGGGGGGGGGGGGGGGGGGGGGGGGGGGGGGGGGGGGGGGGGGGGGGGGGGGGGGGGGGAAAAAAAAAGGGGGGGGGGGGGGGGGGGGGGGGGGGGGGGGGGGGGGGGGGGGGGGGGGGGGGGGGGGGGGGGGGGGGGGGGGGGGGGGGGGGGGGGGAATTTTCCCCCCCCCCCCCTTTTTTGGGGGGGGGCCTTTTTTTTTAAAAAAAAAAAAAAAACCCCCCCCCCCCCGGTTTCCCCCCCCCCCCCTTTTAATTTTTTTAAAAAAAAACCCCCCCCCCCCCTTTTCCCTTTTTTTTAATTTTTTTCCCTTTTTTAAAAAAAAAACCCCCCCCCTTTTTTTTTTTTTTAAAATTTTTCCCCCCCCCCCAAAAAATTTTTTCCCCCCCCCCCCCCTTTTTTTTTTTTTTTTTAAAAAAAATTTTTTTTTTTCCCCCCCCCTTTTTTTTTTTTTTTTTTTTTTAAAATTTTTTTGGGAAAAAAAACCCCCCTTTTTTTTTTTTTTTTTTTTTTTTTTTTCCCCCCTTTTTTTTTTTTTCCCCAAAAATTTTTTTTCCCCCCAAAAATTTTTTTTAAAAAAAAAAAAAAAAAACCCCCCCCTTTTTTTTTTTTTCCCCCCCCCCCCCTTTTTTTCCTTTAAACAAAGGTTTTTTCCCCCTTTTTTTTGGGAAAAACCCCCAACCCTTTTGGGGCTAAAAAGGGGAAAAAAAAAAAAAAAATTTTTTTATTTTTTTTTCCCCCTTTTTGGGGTTTCCCCCCAAATTTTTTTTTTTTAAAAAAAAAATTTTTGGCCCCCCCGGTTTTTTTCCCCCCCCCTTTTTTTTTCCCCCCTTTTTCCCCTTTTTTTTTTTTTTTTTTTTTGTTTTTGGGGGGCCCCCGGGGTTTTGGGAAAAAGGAAAATTTTTTTTTTTTTTTTAAAAAAAAAACCCCCGTTTTAACCCCTTTTTGGGTTTTTTTTTTTAAATTTTTTTTTTTAAAAAAATTAAATTTTTTTATTTTTTTTTTCCCCCTTCCCCCTTTTTTTCCAAAAAAAAACCCTTTTTTTTAAAAAAAAAAATTTTTTTTTCCCCCCCCCCCCCCCTTTTTTTTTTTTTTTTCCCCTTAAAAAAGGGCCCTTTCCCACCCCTAACCCCCCTTTTTTCCCCCAAAACCCAAAAAAAAAATTTCCCCCCCCCCCCCCCCCCCCAAAAAAAAAAAATTTTTTTTTTCCCCCCCCAAAAAAAAACCCCCCCTTTTCCCCCCCCCAAACACCCCCCCAATTTTTCCCCTTTTCCCCCCCAAAAAAAAAAATTTTTTTTTTTTTTCCCAAAAAAAACCCCCCCCAAACCAATTTTTTTTTTCCCAAAAAAAACCCCCTCCAAAAAAACCCCCCCCG
>JAMYXO010007149.1:10000-12521 GCA_033310375.1 Conus canariensis
TTTTCCCCCCCTCCCCCTTTTTCCCCCCCCCCTTTTTTTTTTTTTTTTTTTGGGGGGTTAAAATTTTAAAAACCCAATTTTTTTTTTTTCCCCTTTCCCTTCCCCCAAAAAAACCCCCCCCCTTTTGGGGTTTTTTTCCCTTTTTTTTTTTCCCGTTTTTTTAAAATTTTTAAAACCCAACCCTTAAAATTTTTTCCCTTTTCCCCCTTTTTTAAAAAAATTTTTTTTTTCCCCCTTTTTTTCCCCCCTTTTTTTTTTTTTTTTTTTTTCCCCCCCCGGGGGAAAACCCCCCGGGTTTTTAAAAAAAAAAAATTAAATTTTTTTGTTTTTTCCCCCCCCCTTTTTCCCCCAAAAACCCCTTTTTTTTTTTTTTTTTTTTTTTTCCCCCCCCAAACCCGGGGTTTTTGGGGAACCAAAAAAAAATTTTTTTTTTTTTTTTTTTTTTTTTTTTCCCCCAAACCCCCCCAATGAAAATTTCCCCCCAAAAAAAAAAATTTTTTTTTTTTTTTTTTTTTCTTTCCCCCGGGGGGTTTTTTTCCCCCCCCTTTTTGGGGGGGTTTTTTAAAATTTTTTTTTTTTTTTTTTCCCCCTTTTTTTTTTTTTAATTTTTTTTTTTTTTTTCCCCCCCCCCTTTTTTTTTTTTTTTTTTTTTTTAATTTTTTTTTTTAAATTTCCCCCCCTTTTTGGGGGGGTTTTTTTTTTTTTTTTCCCCTTTTTTTTTTGGGTTTTTTTTTTTTTTTTTTTTTTCCCTTTAAATTTTTAAAAACTTTTTTTTTTTTTAAAACCCCCCCCCTTTTAAAAGGGGGGAAATTTTTTCCCCCCCCCCCCCCCCCCCCCTTGGGCCCCCCCCCCCCAAAAAAAAAAAAAGGCCCCCCCAAAAAAAAACCCCCCCCCCCCCCCTTTCCCCCCCCCCAATTTTTTCCCCCCCCTTTTTTTTTTTCCCCCCCCTTTTTTTTTTCCCCCCCCCCCAAAAAAATTTAAAAAAATTTTTTCCCCCAAAAACCAAAAAACCCCCCCCCAAAAACCCCAAAAAAAAACCCCCCCCAAAAAACAATTTGCCCTTTTTTTTTCCCCCCCTTTTTTTTAAAAAAACCCCCTTCCCCCCCCCTTTTCCCCCCTTTAAAAACCCCCCCCCAAAAAAAATTTTTTTTCCCCCCCAACCCCCCCCCCCTTTTTTTTTTCCCAAATTTTCCCCCCCCCTTTTCCCCCCCCCCAAAATTTTTCCCCCCCCCCCTTTTCCCCTTTAAAAAAAAAAAACCCCCCCCCCAAAAAAACCCCCCCCCCCTTTCCCCCCCCCCCAAAAAAAAAACCCCCCCCCCCAAACCCCAAACCCCCAAACCCCCCCCCTTTTTTTTAAAAAAAAAAAAAAAATTTTCCCCAAAAAAAAAAACCCCCCCAAAGGGGCCCCCCCCAAAAAAAAAAATTTCCCCAAAAAAAAAAAAACCCCCCCAAAAAAAAAAAACCCCCCCCCCCCCCCCCCCCCCCCCTTTTTTTAAAACCCTTAAAAAAACCCCCCCCCCCCCCCCTTTTGGTTTTTTCCCCCCAAAAACCCCCCCAAAAAACCCAAAAAAATTTCAAAAACCCTTTTTTTTTTTTTTTTTAAAAAAAAATTTAAAAATCCCCCAAAAGGGGGGAAAAACCCCCTTTAAAAAACCCCGGGAAAATTTTTCCCCCTTTTTTCCGGGCCCCCGGGCCCCCCCCCCCCCCTTTAAATTTTTCCCCCCCAAAAAAAAAAAACCAAAAAAAAAAAAAAAAATTTTTTTTTAAAAAAATTTTTTTTTTTCCCCCCCCAAAAAACCCCCCCCCCAAAAAAAAAAAATTTTAAAAAAAAACCCAAAAAAAAAAAAAAAAATTTCAAAAAAAAACCCCCCAAAACCCCCGGGGGGGGGAAAAAAAAAAAAAAATTTTTTAAAAAAAAAAAAAAACCCCCCAAACCCCCCCCAAAAAAAAAAATTTTTTTTTTTTGGGGGGGGGGAAAAATTTTTTTAAAAAAAAAAAACCCCCCCCCCAAAAAAATTTTTTAAAAAAAAAAACCCCCCCCCCTTTTTACCCCAAAACCCCCCCCCCCCCAAAAAAAAACCCCCCCCCTTTAAAACCCCTTTTAAAAAAAAAAAAAAAAAAACCCAAAAAACCCCCCCCTTTAAAAAATTTTAAAAAGGAAAAAAAAAAAAAAAAACCCCCCTTTTTACCAAAAACCCCCCCTTCCCCCCCCCCCAAAACCCCCCCTTTTAAAAAAAAAACCCCCCCAAAAAACCCCAAAAACCCCCCCCCCCCAAAATTTTTTTCCCCAAAAAAAAAATTTTTAATTTCCCCCCCCCCCCCCCTTCCCCCCCCCCCCCCCCCACCCTTTTCCCCCCCTTTTTCCCCCCCCCCCCTTCCCCCCCCAAATTTTTTTTTCCCCCCCCCCCCCCCCAAAACCCCCCCCCCCCCCCAAAAAAAAACCCCAAAAAAAAAAAACCCCCCCAAAAACCCCCCCCCCCAAAAAAAAAAAACCCCCCCCCCCCCCCAAATCCCTTTTTTC
>JAMYXO010007150.1:0-12520 GCA_033310375.1 Conus canariensis
TGGGCCTTTTTTTTTTAAAATAACAAGTTTTTGGCCCGGCGAAAAACCCCAAAAAGGGCAAAATTTAAATTTAAAACAAACAAAAAACCCACCTCCCTTGGGGCCCCCCGGTTTTACCCACCCCAAAAGGAAAAAAAACCCAAAAAAAAACCCAAGGAAAATTTAAAATTGGCAAAACAAAGGAACCCCGGGAAATTTTGTCCGCCCCACACGGACCGGGAAGGGAAACCTGTCGGGCCAAAAACTGTTCAATGAACACGGGGAGATTCCCAAACGGAAAACCCTTCCGATGGGGGCTAAACGGGAAAACCCAAAACTTCCCCCGTCGTGCCTGGCCTTCTCAATGCCCAAAAAAAGGAAACCCAACATGTTTTTTTAATCAAAAAAAAAGGGGTTTCAAACAGGGGTTTCCAATCTAAATTAAATAGTCCATGGTAAGTGATGCTTTAAAAAAACCACACTTTTTCCAGGCTAAAACCCCAACATTTTCAAATTTTCCACTGAGCCTACCTTTTAAACCCTTTTTTTTCCAAACACTTTAAAAAACACAACTTGAAAAGGGCTTTTGGACGATATTTGGGTTGGGTTGAAATGACCCTTCCCTGGCTTGGGAAAAGGGGAAAAATTTAGGGCTTTTTTTCCATAAAGCGGGGAAAGACCCAGACGTCCAAACCGGTTAAAACTTTTTGCAGAATGTTAAGACCTGATTCGGGAAAGGGTGTTTAAAAGAGTTGAAAAGTATTTAAATAAAACCCCGGGAGCAAATCAGCCCCTCCCTTCAAGGCAGATTTCCCTTTCATTTAGATTAAAGGGAAAGGGTTGGGTAGTCTTCTTGTTTGGGGTGGGGAAAAAATTTCAAGCTTTTTTTTTTTTCTCTTTGCGTTTTGATCTTTAAAAACGGGGGGTTGGATTTTTGACTATGGGGAAAGAGTTTTTTTCTATGGGGGGAAGCGGGCAAGTTACCCACATTTTTGTTTGTCAGTGATGAAAATCATCAATTTTAAAGGTGGATTGAAGGGCACCCGTTTTTGGCCCCTAATTTTTTTTAACAACTCCCCCCAATTTTTTTTTTTGGAAAATTTTTAAAGTGGGGGAAAAGAGCAAAAATTTTTCTCCAAGCCCCCTCTTCCTACTTCCTCTCCCAAACAAACCTCCCCTTTGTTTTTTTCCCTTTTGAAAAGGGCGAACTTTGGGGGGCCACAGGATGCTAAAAGACTGAACGGGGCCCCCCTCTTGCGAATTTTCCCAAGCATTTTTACAATCCGGGTTAAACCCATGGGGGTACCGGGTAATTGGGGAAACCGGGGTTTTTGTAAAGGGGATGGTATCTCTCGCACTGATAACCAAAACATTAGTGAAGGGGACCTCCGCTGGATTTTCTGAGGGAAAAGCCGATTTAAAGCATCTAGCTTCATTATGGCGAACGAAAAAAATTTCCCAATTGGGCCCTTTTAAAAGCAAAAAACTGGGGAAAAGAAACGGGTTTCCCCTTTCAAAACTGGAAAAAGTATTACGGGAAAATTTGGTCGCTCCCTTTGGCCGATCATCGTAAACTACCAACCCAAAACAAAAAACCAATGAAGGATCACACCCCTGACAAACCAAACACGAAAGAGTCCCAATTTGAAGAATGCATGTATTTGGTGATTTGCCCATTTAGACAACACGGGTTCCATTTTCGTTAAAAAACTCTTCCAGCATGAGACCCCAAGGGTTGAGGAAGGTGCTACCCCAAAGGGGGGAGTGCCCTTTAAATTCCCCCCCAAAAAAAAAAAAAGGACGGGGAAGCTGATCAAATTAAGATCAATGATTTGTTGCTTAGAAATTGAAACCAGAAGGAGGACAATAAATTGAACAGAGATTTAAATTTTTTAAATTAAAAAGTAACCGGCCCGCAACAGCTTGTAATGGGGTATTTAATTTTAAACTTGGCTGAATAACAAAGACTTTGAATAAAAAGGGGAAACCCACCCCCAGGGGACCCCAGGGCCAGAACTTGGGAAAAGCGGGAAAAAACCTACTGAACAAACCCTGCCAATGAAAAATTTTTTTTCCTGGTCTCAAAAATTTTTTCCTGCGGGCCCCAACAACACTAGGTTTGAGGTCAAAAACACAACCGCTGGAGTTCCCATATTGGGCTTTAAATGCCTCTTAATTCCACTGAAAAAGGGGCCATGAAATAAAAAAAAAAAGAAAATTACTCCATCCATTGTCCTCATCACCTTCAAACTCCAAAGGAAAAAAGCAAATTGGAAGAAGGCGATGGAGAAAACCACCTTTTTTGGCTGACGAAGGACGATACTTATTTCCACCCCCGAGGGCCCGAGGGGGAAAAAGGGGGCCTTCATCACGGTCGACTTCGGGAAAGTTTTCCCCCGACAAAGGGGCTACCTGTGCACCCCTTTCCAGAGGTTTCTGGGATTGGGGGAAGGGGGCTCAGACCCTCGGGGAGCCCCGGGGAGGGGTTGGATATTGAGCCTCCCCCCAAGGCACTTTTTGGGGGTTTGCTTTTTTTTTTCCACCTGCCCTTTCTGAAACATGTTGAGGCCCTTTTTGCGCCCTGCCAACCCTGATGCTAAACCGCCCCCCGAGGTTGAACAGTCCAGTCAAAAACACCAACACTGACCATGCTCCCCTTGGCGACATCAGCATATAAATTTTGCTGGGGGAGGACTGTCTATTTCCTCAAATTTTCCCTTTTCCTCAAAGAACGAAATTCGATTCCCCTGTGCGTCCCTTCTGGATCTAAAGACTCGGGCGCCAGACTGGACGGTTCCTTTAAAAAAAGCAGGATGGTTGCCTTTACAGTTTTTTGCAACAGGGCGGACAATCACATGGACCTTCATGCACGGGTTTTTGAGCACTTGCCACAACCCTCCTGTTCTGAACACCTGCCCCCTTAAAATGTCCCCATACTTTTGGCATTTAAAGCACCCGCAAAGGTGAAGGAATGTACATAAGAGGGGAAAACCCCTAAAAATATCCACCTTTCACACACCCGGGAGGGGTTTGCCCGTACAGAAATTTTAAAAAAAAAAGTATCTGTTGGCACCCCATCTTGACTTTTCGGGGCAAAACCCCCGGGGGAACGGGGTCCCCCGGGGGGAACCCCTTTTTTCCTTTCTTTATTTCTAACTCGGAAACCCCCCCTCTCAAATCACGACACCTGATGACCCCCCTTGCTTTAAATTTTAAAAAGTTTTGTGAGGTGTCCCCTGTTTGGGCCTGTCAATCAACGTCGTCGACTTGAGAAGCAACTCAGAATGCTTCTGTTTTTTTGCACTTTCCCAAAAAAAAAGGAACCTTTTTCGTAGCCGTTTCAATGGTTTTGGGAACGCCGAGGGGCCCTCAACTCCTTTTCAAAATGGGAAAAAGGGATTTAAAACCATTCACCCCCCCCAGAAGGGGCGAGCTTCGTCCACACCCCCCCAAACCCCAAACCAAAAAGGGCCCCAAAAACCATTTCCCGTCCTTTTTTCATTATCCGAGCCCAAAAGTCCAAGTTCGAGCCTAAAGGAAAAATTTTTTTTTCCCTTTTTTTGTTGGGGTGAGCCAAAGTTTTGATTTTTTAAAAAATTTTCATCCCTGCCTCCCCCACCCACCATGGGGTCCAAAAAGGGGGCCAGGTTCGGGGGGAAATCCAACTTTTGCCCCCACCCCGGGGTTTCGGGCGGGGAAATAAAACCCAAAGAACATAACTAACCTATTCCGCCAAGATCATGACACCCCGGGCCCCGGGGCCCAGACGGGGGAACATTTTACAATTTTTTCCAAGGCCACCAAGAATCCCCAGTTTAAACCCAACCTACTAAGAGGCAGCCAAAGGGACTTACAGGGGCCCCAATGTTTTGCCACCCGGGCTTAAAGGAGGCCAAACCCCAAAGTAATGGGGTTGAGAACAGCATTTCCCCCTCAATCCCCAAATGACCTCATTCCCCCCCACTTACAGGATGAAAACCGGGCACGGCAAACACGGGGGGGTCTGAAGAAGACCCCCAGAGAAAAGAAGAAGTTTTTTCGAAAAAAGGGCCCTTGTAATAAAAAAATTTAAAGAAACAGAGAAAAGACCCAGGTAGGCAGAAACTAGACAAACAGGGGCTGCATTTTTCTGGGGGGAAAGACTTTATGGGGGGGAAAAGAGATAGTAAAAGAAAACAGTGGGCAAAAAAACAGGAAAGATAAAAAAAAGGGGGTGGGCCCCGGTTAGCCCGAGAAAAAACCCCCCCCACGAAAAGGGCCCGGGCCCGGGGGGGCCACCCCCAAAAAAAAAAAAGGGGGCAAAATTTCAATTTGACATCACCAGTTCAGGCCAAAATCACGACTGAACGTCGAATGGAAAATAAATCTTCTCTGTCATGGCAGCAAGTCTACCAAGTACCGATGGAAAACAAGTACTTTGGGATTGGGGCCCAGTCCAAAAAAGGGGCATCCCAGGCGGGGCGGGCTGTGTAAAACACCCACAATAAATCGGGGGAAACCCCCAACCCAAAAAACCCCAAAAACAGAAAAGAAAAAGACCTGGCCCGTATGTGGCTTATCTGGCAAACGCATATGGATCGGGTGCCCCATGGGGATATAATTTTTGGCTCTTGCAAATGTCCCATGTGCCAAAGAACATCCGCGACTGCTCAAAGTACTTCAATGGTTTCCTAAAAGCGGTTCTCTCCCAAGGGAGTACACAACAGACGGGAATCAACTTGGAAGGGGAAAAATTGCAATGGGCTGTCCCAATTTTTCCCCAAATACTTTTCGTGCGGCAATGGAACTCCTCTTGAAAGCAGCAACAAACAACGCGAACAAACAGAAACCCTTTGGGGGATGGATACAAGATCCTCCTCTCAAGGCCTTCATGGGTGACAACCCAAAAGTGGGTTTCATCCCAAAAAGACGAGACCCCGTCCCTGTGCTGGAGAGGCTTGGGGCGACATTTTCCCCCAAACCAAATGAAGTTCAAAACCAAAAAATCACGGGTCCCCCTCACTGAGGAAAGGAAAAAATGGGCCCGGGTCTTTTGGTCTTTAGGGGTGCCAACCCGGCCCCCTTCCCAAAAGTCCCCAGAAGAACCAGTCAAAAGCCTTGGGGAAAATGGTATGATGATACGCTGAAAAAACAAAAACAAAGACAAAAAAAACCAAGCAATGGCGGAGGAAAGGGTTGGGGAAACCCTTGACCAGTGTGGGCTCCCCCGGGAAAAAACAAGGTCTGGTGTCTCAGTTTATCTGATAAAAAAGCCCGCTAAAGGCCTCTAAGATATACGAAAATCAGCACCAGCAAAGTGGAGGCAAAAGGGAAACCAAAATCAACAAGTTCACAAGGGAAAAGGCCTTTGGGGTCCCACCCTGTCCCGACTGAAAAAAGGGGCGTACTGGGCCCCCAAGCAAAGCCCGAAACTACCCCCTGAAATCCAAACCTGGAGGGAAAAAAAAGCAAAGGGAAAATCAACTTCAAAGCATGCTTTGGGGGGACCCCAGGAGACAAGGTGGTAGAAAACAATCTAGCCCCACTAAGACAGGCAAAAATTTGGAAATGTTCAAGAGGGGTGGAAAACTGCAAAAGAAAGTCCCAAGATCAATTTAAAAACAGAGAAAAAAACAGGGCAGCGCACCCGACCAACAGCAAGGGCTGGGGGTGACCAAAACGAAAGGTTGGCAAAAGGGCCCAAAAGGAAAAACCAAAAGAGACCCTGATGATTCCCGGGGATGAGAAAAAAAGAAGACCAAAAAAGACCCCCCAAAAAGCAGTCCACAAGCCAGCAAAGGGAATAGACAACGTGGGGGAATGCACTCCAAAGAATTCCCCCCCACTTGGGAAAGACATTTGGGGACATGGCCCCTCTCGGAACAGCTTCATTTTCCCGATCGCATATGACCTTCCGCCCTCAAATGCAAAAAACCCGGGGAAGTGGGGGAAAAAAGCGATCCTGCATTTCCCCCTCTGCCAAGAAAAACAAACAAATGGGGGGCATTTTCCCCAAGCTAATTAAAGTAGCCCGGCCCCAAGGAAGGGACACATGGAGGCACAACCAAGGGCCAAAAAGAATTTTACAAGTATCCCGGGCTAGTACCAACACCACAAAAGGGGAAAAACGACTCCAAAAGCACCCGCAAAAATTCCCTTCCCCGGCAGGGGCAGCAAATCCCTTGGGCCCAAAAAAACAGTCCACTCGAAAAAATGCAGGCCCGAGTCTGCTGGACGGGGGGAGATGACGGGGGGGGCACTGCAGACCTCCCAGAATGGAAGAGTTTAACCCCCCGAGATCATCAGCAAAAAAAGTGGGATGAGACCAGACAAAAGAAAACCACTCCCAAGTCAACCCAAACAGCTGATCATGATCGAAAAACCCCCCACGGGGCCCAAATGAAAAAGAATGGAGGGAGCTCAGAGGGGCCCCCCCGGATTCCCTGAACCGGGGGTGGCCCAACCCCCCTAAGTGTCAGGAGATAAGGGGCCCAAACACTTTTTTTTAAAGGGGGGTTCCCCTTTTTGAGGACTCTCGCTGCCCACGCTCTCCACAGTTTTTTTTTCTACTGTTGGGTTTCTAGTTTGCGTTCATTAAATTTACAAACGCACACTTTGAAAAGAAAAACCTTTCCCTTTTGAACCCCCCCCTCCCCCAAACCCTGCCTTTTTTTTTCTTTGGGAAAGTCAATTAAAATTGATTACTGAAACCAGTAACGGGTTTCTGGGCCCTTTGTGCTTTTTTCCTTGGGCAATATTTTTTGGCAGCCACACCAACTATTCCAATTTTTTAAATAAGCTTTCCTTTTTGAGGAAAAAAGGGGACGAAAATGAAACCAAAACCCAAATTTTAAACTCTTGTTGATACTTGCATTTCCTTTTAACTTGCCCCCATATTTTTGTATAATATCGGGGTTCCCATTTCTGCCCCGGGGGTGGATGGGGTTGGGGGCCCCAAAAACATTTGTACAATTTTAAATTTTCGTCCCTGATGTTTTCCGAACCCCCTGGGCCCAAAAACCACTCGTCAGGGAGAAATTACTGTCAGGTCGTCCCCGAGGGAACCCACCTGAGGGCATATTTTTTTCCCACCAAAAGTCATAGGGTTTATTTGTGCTCGGGGCCCCGGCAAGATTTCCCTTTCCCGTCCCCTTTCTGCTATAAGACTGCTTCTTTCCCCCCCCAACATTAAGGAAGCTTTAAACGTTAAAAAAGATTTCCCGCAATCAAAAGGTTTTTTTTATAATGACAAAAAATTCCCCCAAAGATTTTTTGGGTTTTCTGGTTTTAAAAGGTCAGAAAAATGGAACTTGAATGTTAAAGGTTCTAAAAGTAAAGGTATACAATGTGGGGGGGGGAAAAAAACGGAAAAAAAAAATATGCCATGATGAAGGGGGGGGCGATAGCATACAAAATAACAAAAAGCACAATGAGGATTTAGGTTTTTTATCAGATCACCAATTTCACGTGCAGTCAACAAAATCAAAAAAGATTGCCCCAGGGTTTATACACAAAAGAACCTTTTCTTTCACATCAGGGACAACATTTCTGAACTTGGCCCAAAAGGCCCAATGAACTTTCACACGGAATTTTGTTGTTACAATAAAGGTTTCCCTTAGTTTTAAAAAACAGTCAGCCTTTTTGTGATAATGTTTCAAAGAAAGCAACAAAATCAGTACAAAGGGGTTCATGATTAAATTTGAATAGAAAAGGGCCCAATATATTAAAAATTGCTTATTCTAATACCCCAAGGGAAAAAAAGGGGGGCTCGCTTAAATCAAACCCCTTTAAAAATTTTCAAAATATTGTCGACTTGATTTTGTCCGACTTCTTTTAAAATTTTCCCAATTAAAAGAAGTGAAAGGAACAGTGCGAGAAAATATTAAATTTAAAAATAACCATGCTAACGGAAAAAAAAAATTTCAGGAATACTTTGAGGAAAGTTGGCCCCCCTGTTTTGGGATAAACTACCAAAATGACAACAAAAGAGCACAAAATGTTTTCACTTTTGAAAATCTTGGAAACCCAAAAAAATATTTAAAAACATGGGAAAAATGAGTACGACGAAACGCATTTTCTAAATTCTGAGCATTTACTGAAACCTTTTTTTCTTAAAATCACAAATCAGTCATAACTATTTAAACTTAAAAATTTTCGGCCAACCCAAAAAAGAAATCCCTGTGGTTCCCCGTTCCACTATTCTGAATAAAGAAAGCAGAAAATAGGGGCTAAAAACATTCAGCTGTCAGACTAAAAAGTCACATCATTTGTTTATTTACTGATTGGGGTACACAGGTTTTCCGGGACGAGCTCGAGTTTTGTAAAAAAATTTATCATACGGTACCGTAGGGCCTTTAATATTTCCACTGGGGCAAAATTTTTTAAAAATGTTAAAATTCGAGCCCCTTTTTTGAATTAAGTAAAATTTTAAAGCGTAAAGGCGGATTTTTGTCATAAATGAAAAAAAAAATTCCTGGCTTTGGGAAAAATATAAACCCAAAACATAAATTTTTCTCCAAGCAAATCCCTTATATCACAAAGGGTTTGGGCCCCTTTGAAGAACTCACGTACTTTTGAGTCAATAAATAATTTTACAACTTGAAGGTTTTTTTGATAAGACCACCTTTAATTCCCTACTGCCTTTAAAGTGGGGAGTTTAAGGACTCCCCCCTTTTTTCCTTTTTGGGAATTTTTCAAACCCTTCTTTGCACCTTTTTTAATCAACCTGGCGGGCTTTTCAAATATGGATACCAAAGTGGTGTTACCATAAATCCAGCTGTGGGCTCACTGGGCCCCGGGTTTAAATTTAGAAAAAAAGTTTTTCCGGTTTATGATGACAAAGTTCTTATAATCAAGGGATCTCATTTTTTTAATGCAAATATAAATAAAGATGATCAAACTTCCCAAATCCTAACTCCTAAAAATTTCCCCTGCGTATTTTGTAACAGTAATATCATTGCCTGATCCCTTTTCCCGACCCCCCCCCCTTTTTTTTTTTGGGCGTGTTGCACACCGTTTTACATTTTTGATATTGAAATACAGTTTCAGGGATATGTCCATTTGACCGGAGAAAAAACATCTCTTTTGGTGTAAAAATTTTTATAACTTTTGAAGTATTTTATGTTTCCCGTTTTTTTATCATATACCCCCCCTCCTCCTCCTCCTTCTTCTCATTATTAAATTTTAAATTTTTTTTTATCATTTTCATCAAACATTATCAAAAAATTTTTAATAAAAAAAAAATAAAAAAAAATCCCCCCCCCCAACAGAAAACCCAAAACCCAACCCCAAAAGACCCCAAAAAAACACACCACCCACCCACCCCCTTTATACCACCCAAAACCCCTTTCCCCACTTAAAAATACTCCAAAAACCGGGGGTTTTACCCCTTTTTGCCCCCAAATCCCCCCCCAGAAGGCAACACCCCAATTTTCCCCCAAAAGGTAAACCCCCCTTCCCCTTCCCCCCTTGGGGTTTGAAAAACTTTTAAACCCTTTCCCCCAATTTTTTTTTCCAACAACCCCCCCAAATACACCAACCCAAAACTTTTTTGGTTCCCCTAAATTAAAAAAATAAATCCCAAAAAAATCCCCGACGAAATTTTTAAACTGGGTTTAACCCCCCTTTTTTAACCCCAAACCCCCCCGCCCCTTTAAACTTAAAAAAACCCCAAAGACCCATTCGAAAGTTAAAAATTAAGCCCCAAGAAATCCACCCCACCAAAAAAAAATTTTCCAACCCCGATGCCACCGGAACAAATTCCCCCCTTTCAGAACCCCTGCCCCCCAACAATGCTTTTAAAAAAACTGGCCCCCCAAAAAATTACCATCCCCCGTCTTTGCCGACCAAAATCACCCCAAAAAAAACCCCCAAAAACCCTGAGGTACAAAAGCAAAAATTTCCCTTTTTTGGCTAACATCAAACGATCACGTCCCCCAAAAAAAGTACGCGACATCCATCTTAAACAAAAGGGCGATATCCACAATTACCCCGTAAGGTGAAAAATTGATGGAAAAAACCCAACGAAAAAATTGAAAAGCTTTTTCCCCTTTAAAAGCAGTTTTTCTATATGAATTGGAATTGCGAAAAGTTAGCGTTTTCCATCTTTTAACACCCCCTTTTTTTCCCCATAAAGGAATGATTTCCTTTTTCGATAGAAAAGCATCCCTTTGCTTTTAAAACAATTCACGTCTCCCCACGTTGTGCGACACAGATAAAAAAACACACAAACATCGCCTCGATCGAGAGGCAGCCGGTTTCCTTTTGTACACCCTCCCTAAAAAATTTTCCATCTATTCTTAAACGCATTTACGATGTAGAGTACTTGCCTTTTCCTTTTCAATACTTTTAATATCAAATTTTCTGTAACAAACGGGCCTTGACTTGAACGGGGGGGCGCGTCGTACGGCGGGATGGGGAAAAAATTTTTTCTCAAGTAACTGATGGTTTCATCCCGTTGAACGCTAGTACACTTGGGCAATAGGAGGTGGAATGTGACGAGTGAAATCTTTTCTCTCTTGTCTCCCCCCCCCCCTCCGCCCCCCTTCGCCCCCCCCCCCCCCCCCCCCCCCCCCCCCCCCCCCCCCCCCTCACTCTTTTTTTCCCCCATTGCATAAAAACCAGAGCCCAAATTTTGTTTAGTTCATTTCTTTACTAACGTCTCCAAATCCCCCCACCTCGATCAAAAAATTCGTCAGATTTTTCACTTGGCCAAATTTAAGAAGAGAAAAAAAAAGCTCAGACAGTTAACTGGAAGTGTGATTAAAAAAAAAAAAAATTTACCAAAACCTAACTTGTATCCACCCACCCCCCCCCTACCCTTCCCTGCTCCCCCTTCATCCCTCTCCCCCCCCCCCCCCCTTTCCCCTTTTCCCTTACCACACACGTCGACAAATTTTTAACTTGGGCCCCGCACTTAAAACATTTGAAAATCTCAAACATTTCCAAAACATTACTTTTGCGGGAAATCTTAAATGCTCCGAATGCCAACAAAAAATTTCACCCCGATAGTTAATTTTAAAAAAGGAGGGGTTTAAAATTATCACTTCGTGTACCACCCTTTGGTTTATTCTTAATATTTTTACTTCTCTACATCCAAAAACACCAGAAAAATACTTTTGACAACAAATTAAAGGGATGGTGCTCGATTTCGGGAAGGCCCAGGATTTTTTTTTCCTCACCTTCCCCACCTGCGTCCCTCTCCTCATCCCCCCTCCCCGCCCCCTTTGAGCTTTCTCACCCCCTCCTACAGACGATCCCCCTTTTTTCCCCTTTTAAAAAAAATCTTAATGTTAACAATACTCGAAATAAAATCTACATTTTAAAGCTATTTTTACTAAAACTACCTTTTTTTGTCTACCAAAAGAATCAGCATTTTACGATGATGTATCAGGAAAATTTTACCGGCCCCCAAACAGGTAAAAAGGGGAAAGGGGGTTTTATAAAAGCAAAAAATTTCACCTGTCTCGTCATTCTACCAAACAACGCAAAAACAGGTCACAATTGTAGATCGTTGGGGAAATTTCCCCTCCCAAATCTCAGAAACACAACACTTGATTTGCCTCGTCAGCTTGCCGCGGGAAATTTTGTGGTTAACTTTTTCTCTCTTCCCCTCTCTTTTCTTTTTTTTTCCAGATTGCCATGGAGAGCGGGAAATGTTAGATTGTGCGAAAGGCAGGGAATCCAACGGAGTATTATGAAAAGAACGTGACAATTACTGGGTCAGAGTGAGTATAAAAGCTCGGGGCCGGGGTTTGGGCGGGAACTCCAAGTTCATTCGCCATGCGGCACGGCAGCCCACATGGGGTTCAAATAGCCGATCCCCGTTTTTTTATCCAGCCGATCACGGGGGCCGCATCAGGACCGCTGTGAATTTCGGGTTTTCATGCCACTGGGCGCAAAAACAACAAAATGTCCATGTGAGAACGGATTTAAAATTTTTGTTTGGGCACCCCCAAATCGGGTCAATGTGCTTTCGTCTCGGGAAAAAAAATACACCAATAAGATAAGTCACCAGAAAGGGCATTCGAGTGCAAAGGGCGAATTTAAAGGAATGACACTAGGATGCGCCATTAAAAATTTAACGCTACACCGTATATTTTTTGAATAGACTTTGTGACTTCAAGCACTTTTAAACCCCCTTTAAAGTGGCAGGCTAAAAACATAATGATTGACGCAGCAAAAGTTCTCGTTAAGAAGAGGTTCACTGAAACAAGAAGTTGTTTGTGGGAGGAGAATGGGGGGAAGGGGGGGGGAGTTGCGGAGAGGGAGGAGAGCAAAAAGGGGCCCACAGGAAAATGACACATCTACTGACTGATGACGTCTTTTTAACGATTTTTCTTCTTTTTGTTGTTGTGATTACTCTGAGACGTCTTTTCAATGACAGTTTTTTTTTTGTTTTGTTTTTTTTGGGGTTTGTTTTTTTTTTCTAAGCGCCGCCAAAGAGTTACATTTTTTACCAAGTACGTTTGGGCCTGTCTGTCAGCTTCTGAGAGATTACGCAAAAACTCAGGACCGATTTAACGAAACTTGGTGAAGAGGTGGAAGGGGCAAGAACGAATCC
>JAMYXO010007151.1:2500-12519 GCA_033310375.1 Conus canariensis
TAAGTTGGACAATGTGGAGCACAGTGTTAACGAACTCAGAGACCAGTTTGCGGACCTCCAGGGAGAGTTGGGGGGACTGAGGGAGGAGTTGGATTATCTCCACCAAAAGAACCAGGAGCTGATGAAGACTAATGCTGATCTTCTGGATAAAATTGATGCGCTTGAAAAAAAGACTTGCGATTTAGAAGGGAGATCGAAACGCAACAATTTAATCCTCCATGGTTTAAAAAGACGTGCGGACGAAACGACTGAAGACTGTGAGAACACTGTTAAAGAGTTGATTACTGACCAGTTAGAAATAGCAAAAGATATAGAATTTGACCGTGTCCATCGCCTGAATGGTAAACCCGACTCCCCTGTAATAGTCCGATGTTGCTTTTATAAGGATAAAGTTCGAATTCTGAAGGAAAAAAGAAAACTTAAAGGAGTGATGTATTTATTGGAGAGGACTTTCCGTCAAGTGTTCGTGACATAAGACGAAAGTTGACACCACATTTGAAAGCTGCCAGAAGTAAAGGACAGAGGTGTATCATGGTCTATGACCATCTCATTATTGATGGGCAGAAGTTTTATCTGGATGGTAATGATAAACTGCAAAATTCAAAATAATGTTCTGGCCGGCCCATTTCTTCTCGTAAAAACCCTGCACACGATCCTGATACAAATGGGAGGGGGTATAAAGTTAAACTGTCACCGGAACAATGTTTATTTGTCGATGTCGCACGTGAGAACTTGTCCGGTCAGAGTGATAGCCTTGAGTTGCCAGAGGTGTGTGAGCACGTACAGTTCGGATCGACGTCATACAGTCAAGGGGGGAGCGCGTCTGTGTGTGATGAATACGAGTTTTGTGACACATTACCAGAAATGTCAGTAGCACGTTCTCCCTTTCAAGCGTCGCCTGCAACTGTAAATAAACGCCCCTTCTCCTTTCTGTTATGGAATGTTAACGGATTATCATCTAAAATCAAGGATCGGGACTTTGTATCATATGTTTGTAAATTTGATTTCGTGTGCTTGGTGGAAACTTTTTGGGAGAGTTTTGATAACGACTTATTTTCTGATTACACAGCCTTCTTTAAGCCTGCCTTTAAACTGTCGAAACAGGGGAGACGATCAGGAGGGGTTGTTTGTTTGTTAAAGAGTACATTTGCCCCATTTATACAAATAATTAATGTGAAATTTGTAAACGCATGTGTGTTTTTGATTGATAAGCAACTGTTTGGCACTACAAAAGATATAATCTCTTTTTGTACCTATGTTCCTCCAGAAGGATCACCTTTTTATTCATACTTTGATCTTGAAAATGGAATACTTTTGTTGGAAGAAAGTTTACAGGATTGTCTAATGGAACGGGATGCGCATATTATCTTATGTGGTGACTTAAACAGTAGGATAGCTAAATTTTCTCAGATTCATTTTTCAGACCCTGCCATAGATATACAATATAAAAGTCACTCACTTGATTATGGTCGATGTTCAGAAGACTGTCATATAAATAGTTATGGAAAAGCATTATTAAACATGTGCACTGCTTTGAATTTGAATATTTTAAACGGAGTGTGTAATGGTGACCTTGAAGGTCACTACACATACATTTCTGAAACAGGTAGTAGTGTGACTGATTATTTTATTTTGTCGAATGATCTGTTCTCTGTCGTATGTGATTCCTGTGAACTTTGTGTTGCTGAACGTATTGACTCTGACCACATGCCTGATGTATTTTCTGTTGTTTTTCCTAACGTAAATATGGTTGAAGATAACACTGTTAACAATCAGGTCATTGAAAAGTTTGTGTGGAACAGTGATAATAGCCAATTATTTCAAGATAATTTGTTGTCAGAAACTGCTAGTATAAGATTCAACATAGCTATGACTTTGATTGATGTTGACATAAACAGAGCGCTGGATGAGTTTAATGAATGTATGAGAGGATGTGCGGAATGTATGAAAAAACATATTTATGTTAATAAAACTGATAAAAAGGATGACTGGTTCGACCAGGAATGTAAAGCAAGTAAAAGAAATGTTCGAAAATTGCTACGTCATTATAACAGACGTCCAACAGACAATACAGCCTGCTCCGAATATACAATAGCAAGACGTGAATATAATAACTTGTTGAAAAGAAAAGAAAAGCTCTTTAATAAGGTGCTGTTGGATAGACTTGAGAGTTCCATACGTAATCAAAGAGAGTTCTGGGATAATGTACATAAACTGTCCTTTAAAAGAAAACAACCAAGAAATAGCATTAATGTTGAGACCTGGTTTAATCATTTTAAATCATTATTAGAAAAAGAAACATTGGATTGTAATACGAACGAAAGCTTAGGCGAGCATGATGATGTTGATGGTTTCATGAATCGTCCAATTTCGGTGGAAGAAGTGTTATACGCTTTCAGAAAGTTGAAAAGTCGCAAAGCAGCTGGACCTGATGGTATTATTAGTGAATTATACAAGAATTCTTGTGATTACGTGCTCCAGTTCTTCTTAAAATTATTTAACACACTGTTTGATAAGGGTATCTTTCCTCGAGATTGGAGTGAATCTATAGTTTTACCATTGTTTAAGAAAGGTGATGTGAATAATCCCAACAATTACAGAGGTATATCCCTTAGTGATATTAGTAGTAAATTATATAGTACAATTATTAATGTTAGATTGCAGGAATGGGTAACTGAACATAATATCACAGGTGAGCATCAAGCTGGTTTTAAAAAGGGATATTCAACTATAGATCACATGTGTCATGAGTCGGCCGAATGTTCTCAAGCATTTAGACAAATTAAGGGTAGTTTTGCTGTTGTTGAGAGCAAGTTCCTTGGGTTCTTCAAGTGTGCGAACTCAGGCATCACCAGAGGGGAATACGCCGAGTCGTATACTGAAGGAGGGACAATTACTGGGAAGTGTTTCGCATGTCTAGGGGGTAGTAACAAGAACATGCCGACATGCCGACCTGGGTAGACGAGAGTGTCCACTTTGAGCACTGGCTATTCAGTGGGTTCTCCAGTGGGGCTGAAAGGAAGGCGATCGTGTCAGGTGACCGTCACGGGTAGGTGACCGTCAGCCTGCAGGCAGAGTACAGCGACCATTCCGTCGTCCTTTGTTCTGAGGAATGAATGGAAGGCTTCGGCCTATTGAGTGGTTCGCACCTTGTTGTCTATAGAGGTAGTAATTACTTGAAGCATCAGTCCTGGCTGGTAGAGAAGTCCAGGCTGTTAGTACAATGGGTAGCTTCGGGGAATCGAACATGAGTTGAATAGGAGGTCAGGCATTAAGCACTTGGTACCCAAGTCTTTGCTGGCGCTAGCAGCTGTTGTGTGTGTATGTGTAGGTGACTAATGATTCCATTGGCGGAATAAATATAACTTGGGGATCTATTGGTACAAATCGTGTGATGGGTGTGTGCCAGTGATTCCATTGGTTGAACCAGCTAAATTCGGGTTCTCTCTTTCTTTGAGAACAAATATAAGGAGCTTGGAAAACCAGGAAGTGTGTGATTCACTTAAGGAAAGTGAACTCACCCGTCTTGCTGAGGGCTCAAGAAAATACAGCGTGAAGCAGAGGCTTGCTGTCGCCTCGTTGTCTCCTGGGTGGGGACGTAAGACAGTGGAGGTTGCTGTCGCCTCGTTGTCTCCTGTGTGGGGACGTAAGACAGTGGAGGTTGCTGTAGCCTCGGAGCCGACGACGAGAAGAATTGTCTCCCGTGTGGGGACGGTCGACAGCAAGACGTGTTAGCCTGTTGGAGCCTAGACAGGGAGCTGCCAGACAACGGTGGGGTGTTTGCAGCCAGAGAAGACCTGTGGGAGAGGCCGACAGGAGCCCTTTCCGTGGAGAGGGCGAAGTGCAGTGGAGTCCGGGAGACTCGGTGTGAGGGTGCAACGCGAGCTACGGTGCCAGTGGCCCCCAACTGGGATTTGGCCAATCGGGAGGACACAGCAGTGTGGCAGCTTCAGTTCGTGGTCGCACAGTGCGATGAGAGAAACTGGTCAACCAAGGAATGCTGGCAAGTTATGGACGTTTTATTTGTTCTTAAGTCTATAAGTGTGCAAACAAAATAGTGGGATATTGTCTTTCCTGGTTAAGTAAGAATAACTGAAGAACAGGGGATGCGATTTATGAGATTGTCTGTATGATGTTTACATATTTGTATGATACAGATAAGTGTGTTGTGTAGTGACGGGTGGGGCTCGGAGTCAAGTTAAATAAAAGTTGATTATTTTCTATGAATGTTATTTGTTTCCCGTCACCTTGTGCGGGCCCGATGTGAGTGACAGAGTGCGTGTGCCTATGCGAGAGCGCATTTTGGTTGTGAAAGCGTAAATACTTCTGTCTATAACCCCCCTGCATCCCTGAATATTAAAATCATATTTTAATAACGAGGGGGAGCGTCGGAGACCCGTCACAAATTGGGGACTGTCGTCCGGGATGAACATAAATGAGTCATAAGTAGTTCTAATTTCTGGGTTTTGTTCAAATTACAAAGAAATTTGAAATTTGTCGTAATTGTGGAAACCTAGATTTTTTTTTTCATACCGGGAAAGACGTTAGTCATGTGTCGATTGTTTTGATCTTTTTTCATGACTGTGCCAGATGTTTGAACTTGCTTGATTTGGTTGGTATTGAGGTTGATTGTGTGTAGCACAACTAGTTGATCGCTTTATTTACGAGTGATCGTGTGGATATCTCGCTTGTTACGGTGGTTGTATTAGCTAGCTGATCGAGGGTTAGATAGCTTCAAAATGTCGACTGAAGAGGGTGCTGAGACAGTGGGTCCGCTGAAAAAGATGGACCTCATAGAAGAAGGAAAAGCTTTAGGACTAAAGGGTCCGGAACTGAAGGCATATGTAGATGAGAACTGGCCCCATGTAATCGAGGCTCAGAAAATACAAAGGGAACGGGAAGAAGGAAAGAAAAAAGAGGAGCGAGAAAGAGAACGGGAAAAAGATGAGAGAGAAAGAGAACGGGAAAAAGAGGAGAGAGAGAGGGAAAGGGAAAAAAGAGGAGAGAGCAGGAAAGGCGAGAGAGAGAAAGAGAACGGGAAAGAGAAGAGAGAGAAAGAGAACGGGAAAGAGAAGAGAGAGAAAGAGAACGGGAAAGAGAGGAAAGAGAAAGAGATGAGGTACGGCAGTTTGAGTTAGAAAAATTGAAACTGGAGAAGGAACTGGAGGCACAGGCAAAAGCCAGAAACTTTCTATCATATTACAATCCCTTAACTAATATGCCAAAGTTTGATGATAATCCGGACCACCTAGAGGATTTCATCTCACAGTTTGAAAGGATTGCCAAAGATCAGGGCTTACCCGAAGAACGGTGGGCCACACATCTGTCCGCACTGTTGACACCTAAGGCTAGAGAAACGTTTTTCTGCCTACCATTGGAAAAACAAACGGATTATGTATCTGTGCGTGATGCTTTGTTTCAAAGGTACCAGGTAACAGCTGATAGATACAGGAAAATGTTCAGAGAGGCCGCGCGTAAGCCAGGCGAGGCACATGTACAGTTCCTTTATCGGGTCAGGTCTCTCTTTGATAAATGGATGAGAATAGGGAGTATTGAACAGACTTTTGAACAGTTGAGGGAAGAGATCGTTAGAGAGCAAATCCTGTCCACGTATCGGAGAGATCTCACTGTGTTCTTGGCAGAAAGAGAAATAAAAAGCTTAGAAGAGTTAGTGAAAGTCGCAGACAGGTATGAAGCTGCCCATGATCAGCGCTATGTTTTGAAGGGAACAAACGGCTTGTTCCGTAATGCGCAGACCACACAGTCAGAGAGTGAGTCGCCGACTCACTACAGTAAGAAGGCGAAATCGCAAGTAGAGGCGAATTCTAAGTCCCGTGGCAACAGTGGGACTGAAGAGAATGTTAGAGTGAAACGCACATGTTTTAAGTGTGGGCGAGAGAGACATATCGCCAAGGAATGTAGCGGATTGCGAATACATTCCGTTGTTGCTGTTGATACAATTCAACAGAAAGGCAGAGTACCACCACCAACTACTAGGGCAGTAGTAAACGGGAAGCCGGTGACCTGCTTGTTAGATACAGGATTGACTCTGGCGGCAATGGTAGAACCCAGTTTAGTAAGAGACACAGACTACACAGGGAAAACCACCTGCGTGCGATATGCAGATGGAAGAGTTACTCAGCTACCTTTAGCCCATGTCAAAGTAGAGTCTGAGTATGTTAGAAGTACTCTCACGGCAGCAGTACAGAAGAATCTCCCCTATCCAGCTTTGTTAGGTGGTAGGTACATCCTTCCAAAGCCTAACCAGGCTGCCAGTCAAGGAGGGAAAGGAAGGGTAGTGCAGGGTAGGAACTCCTACAACAAAGTAAACAGAAGGCAGGTGAAGTGCACAGGCGCTGCGGGTAGTAGAGCTACCTTAGACCATGAGGGTGGCCGTGGTGGTGGTGCAGTGGACCATGAAATAGGTCGCAGTGGCGGTGCCGTGGGCCATGGAGGTGGCCGTAGTGGCGGTGGTGTAGGCCATGGTGGCCATAGTGGTGGTTCAAGTCGTTGTTGGCGTTGCCGTGGCAGTCAGAAAAGTAGGAGCCACGGTGGCGGACCTCAGGGTCGGGGCCAAGACAGACCACAGAGTAACTGGAACCAGCAGCTGGGCTGGAACCAGGGAGGCTGTATTAACGCATGGCAAGAAGGTCAAGGAGACCAGCTATCGTTAGGAAATGCCAAGAATAGTCAGCTCATAGGAGCAGACAAGCCAGTGATGAAAAAGGGAGAAGGAAGTAAGGCCCAGAAAGCAGTGGGCACAGGCACGGAGTGGGATTCGAACCAAGGAAGTTCCACACAGAAAAAGAAAATCGGTTCGGATGAGATGAGTGAGGGATCATCTCTTAACATTTTGAAAAGGGGAGATGATCGTCGTCGCAGTGAATGGGTGCGACAGCCCAATTCACGTGATTTTCGAACAACAGACCCTGAGGCAATGAAAGCCAAGGGGACTGAATGCCAAGGAGATTTTGCTGAACAGGCTAGAAGAGGATCGCGCAGATTTTCACGCGCTCCTTTAAGGTCTAAAATGTGTGAAGGGTGCGTTGACTCTCTTGTAAAGCCTGGAATGCGCAAACTATCTGCCCCAGGTACTATTGGCGAGCCACAAACGGCGGTCAAGATTGAGAGGGGCAGGAGTAGGTCAAGGGTTGGAGTAATGCCTCCAGGGTGTTGCTGTTGTAGTGTGAACAACAGAAGTAGAACAATGGTAGGAGCAATGCCTACGGGCTGCTGTTGTTGTGGTGGTGTGAGCAGTCATCTGTTACGGACAGCTACCGTGTAAATAATGTAGCTGGCCAGTTGTGTTATTGATTTTGATTGCCCAGTATAGGGCGGGGTTGAGCCTATGTTCATGTGTTATTTTTCATTTTTTGATATATGTTTTCCTGTATGTGTTGCTTTTGTTCATTGCCCATTATGGAGCGGGGATCAGGACGTGCTCACGTGTTATGATTATGATTTTTCTGGTTGATATCTGTTTGCTCATGTTGTTTTGTCACAGCTCGGTAAAGTGTGAAAATGTCCTTAAGCTGTGAAATCAGGATAAATGTTTGATTTGCATATTGGGTGTGAGACCGTGTGAGCAGATTGTGGCCACACGCCTGATTTTGATTTTGATGTTAAGTGAGCTGGGCCACACCCCTGAATTTGAATCTTGGGTTAATCATGGTTGTGTTATTATTAGCAGTGGATAGAATGATAAATCAATATGTATGGGCATGCTGATAGATAACGCTATAGAGGGAGTTCCGGATTATATGTGAGCCAGTTTAGAGTTGAATGTTGTGCACAGTTGTTTATGACTAACAAAAGAGTGATTCAGTGGACTATTTGATTGATTTATTGGTTTTAATTATGTACATTCTCCATGTTAGAGATGTTGATGGAAGTGATGTCTTGAAGCATAGGGGTAGTACTGTTATACCGACCCATGCAACTGAGTTTGTTTTATCCAATTTGAGAACATTCGTCCTGGAGGAAATGTTGATTGGAACAACATTCTTAGGTACGGGGGTGTCATGAGTCGGCCGAATGTTCTCAAGCATTTAGACAAATTAAGGGTAGTTTTGCTGTTGTTGAGAGCAAGTTCCTTGGGTTCTTCAAGTGTGCGAACTCAGGCATCACCAGAGGGGAATACGCCGAGTCGTATACTGAAGGAGGGACAATTACTGGGAAGTGTTTCGCATGTCTAGGGGGGTAGTAACAAGAACATGCCGACATGCCGACCTGGGTAGACGAGAGTGTCCACTTTGAGCACTGGCTATTCAGTGGGTTCTCCAGTGGGGCTGAAAGGAAGGCGATCGTGTCAGGTGACCGTCACGGGTAGGTGACCGTCAGCCTGCAGGCAGAGTACAGCGACCATTCCGTCGTCCTTTGTTCTGAGGAATGAATGGAAGGCTTCGGCCTATTGAGTGGTTCGCACCTTGTTGTCTATAGAGGTAGTAATTACTTGAAGCATCAGTCCTGGCTGGTAGAGAAGTCCAGGCTGTTAGTACAATGGGTAGCTTCGGGGAATCGAACATGAGTTGAATAGGAGGTCAGGCATTAAGCACTTGGTACCCAAGTCTTTGCTGGCGCTAGCAGCTGTTGTGTGTGTATGCGTAGGTGACTAATGATTCCATTGGCGGAATAAAAATAACTTGGGGATCTATTGGTACAAATCGTGTGATGGGTGTGTGCCAGTGATTCCATTGGTTGAACCAGCTAAATTCGGGTTCTCTCTTTCTTTGAGAACAAATATAAGGAGCTTGGAAAACCAGGAAGTGTGTGATTCACTTAAGGGAAAGTGAACTCACCCGTCTTGCTGAGGGCTCAAGAAAATACAGCGTGAAGCAGAGGCTTGCTGTCGCCTCGTTGTCTCCTGGGTGGGGACGTAAGACAGTGGAGGTTGCTGTCGCCTCGTTGTCTCCTGTGTGGGGACGTAAGACAGTGGAGGTTGCTGTAGCCTCGGAGCCGACGACGAGAAGAATTGTCTCCCGTGTGGGGACGGTCGACAGCAAGACGTGTTAGCCTGTTGGAGCCTAGACAGGGAGCTGCCAGACAACGGTGGGGTGTTTGCAGCCAGAGAAGACCTGTGGGAGAGGCCGACAGGAGCCCTTTCCGTGGAGAGGGCGAAGTGCAGTGGAGTCCGGGAGACTCGGTGTGAGGGTGCAACGCGAGCTACGGTGCCAGTGGCCCCCAACTGGGATTTGGCCAATCGGGAGGACACAGCAGTGTGGCAGCTTCAGTTCGTGGTCGCACAGTGCGATGAGAGAAACTGGTCAACCAAGGAATGCTGGCAAGTTATGGACGTTTTATTTGTTCTTAAGTCTATAAGTGTGCAAACAAAATAGTGGGATATTGTCTTTCCTGGTTAAGTAAGAATAACTGAAGAACAGGGGATGCGATTTATGAGATTGTCTGTATGATGTTTACATATTTGTATGATACAGATAAGTGTGTTGTGTAGTGACGGGTGGGGGCTCGGAGTCAAGTTAAATAAAAGTTGATTATTTTCTATGAATGTTATTTGTTTCCCGTCACCTTTGTGCGGGCCCGATGTGAGTGACAGAGTGCGTGTGCCTATGCGAGAGCGCATTTTGGTTGTGAAAGCGTAAATACTTCTGTCTATAACCCCCCTGCATCCCTGAATATTAAAATCATATTTTTAATAACGAGGGGGAGCGTCGGAGACCCGTCACAACATGTTTACTTTGTTAGCCTTGATACAAAAACAATTTTCATTTAATCGTAAACTGTATGTAGCATTCATAGATTTTGAGAAGGCATTTGATTCTATAAATAGAAATTTGCTTTGGCCAATCTTGATAAAAAATGGGTGTAAGAGGTAAATTGTACATGTGTATTAGGAGCATGTATGATAACGTTAAATGTAGGGTTAGGTGTGGCTCTCAACTGACTGAATTATATTAACTGTACTGCTGGTGTGAAGCAGGGTGATGTGTGCAGCCCCATATTATTTTCATTGTTTATAAATGAACTGGCCCTAGAAGTATTGATAAGGTACAGGTGCCCGC
>JAMYXO010007152.1:0-12516 GCA_033310375.1 Conus canariensis
CCGGGCGGCCCCTCCCAATATAGTTAAGCGCGATGAAGAAAAAGGGGAAGAAGAGGCGCTCACGCTATAGCAAAGAACGTGTTAGGCACCCCCCCGCGTGCGGAAAACCCCCGCGCCGCGACCCCCCCGGTGAGGAAGAAACCCCAGTGGCGCGCAAGGCGTGTTTTATTGGGGGGGAACCACAGTTTGTAAACGGACCTCCCTGCTAACTTATTTGCTTGTTGTCTTGGTTTTGGGCAAAAAAGCGACGTCAACCGACTGGTAGTACAGACTTTTTGGGGGGGGGAACACCCAAATTATAGTACTGTTCGGCAAAAAAGGATTAGTCAAAAAAAAGAAACATTACAAAAAACTTTCATGGAAGACATCGGGGATAAGTGTGGGTTTTTAAGTAAAAAATATAACCTTTTTAAAAGATTTTAAAGAGAACATTTAAAAAAAGACTGTTTTTATTTCACATGAAAGACAGAGACGCATTGATAATGTATGCGTGAAAATAAAGTTATTGAAGACAAACAAAAAAAAAAAAAGGGGATTAAGCAAAAACAAAACCCCCAAAAAATTTTTAAAAAAAATTTTAGTGTTAAAAACGATAATCCTAACTTTAAATTTGGGTTTGAAAATTTTTTAACTATTAGAAAAATATAAAATGGCATCTGGGTCCCCCCGGGGGGAGCAACAGCGAAACCGTTTTCACCCCGGTTGGGGGGGGGGGGGGTTTGACCAAAAAGCCTATTTTTATAGTTCTCTGACCTACTCTGGACCCCCTTTTTCGCCGCTAAACTCCCTCCCCGGGGGCCGCCTCTAAAGGCCTGCACTGCCCAAAGGGGGGGGGGGGAACGCTGGTTTTCCGGATGCCCCTTCCCCCTTGTCATCTCCCATCTTTCCCTTTTGAGGACTGCGATCAACAGTGTGGACCGAGCGGCTCATGTTTTCCTTCTTAAAACGGGGAAAATTAAAAGTTCCTACCTCTCGAAACCCCGTGTCCGGTGCAGTGAGCAATGGGGGGTGACGTGTCAGACAATAACAGGATCGGGGCCCTTTTTTGTTCTAAAACTAAAGTTGTTTTTTTTTTTCCCCCTTTTTCGGAGCGTTTGGGTGGGTTTTTCCCCCCCCCCCCCCCCTGGGAAAATGTGCTCCCCTTTTGGGGGGGACATGTGAAAGGGGGTGACGAATTAAATTTTAGAAGAGACTGTTGGGAGATTTTTTTTTTTTTTTTATTATTTAAGGCAAAAAGGGGTTTTTGGGGTTTTTTTAAAAAATTTTTAAATGTTCAAAAAAAGTAATTATTTGGTTTCAAAAATTTGGGAAAGATGTAGAGATTTCTCCTTTTGGTATCGGAAAATTTTTTTTTTTGCCTCCCAGGTTTGGGGGAAAAAGGGTACAGATTTCGCTTTGTAGGGGAGAGTGTTCTTTTTTTTGCCTCCCAATTTGGGGTTTGGGAAGAGTGAGGCCCTTTGACAATAAACCCTACATTTGGCCTTTCTTTTGGGGGCATTTTTAAATTACTTAGTCTGCCTGAGTGACCCCCATTATTTATTACCCCTTGGTTTTTAATTTTTTGGAGGGATATTTCTTCTCTCCTTAATTTGTTTTCCCGGGCGTTTTTTGGGGGGAAATTTTTTGCGAAAAATTTGGGGCTTGGGTTTTTTTTTTTTTAAAAAAAGGGAAAAAAACGAACCACCTGGAAAATATTTTTTTTTTTCGTGTGAAAAATTTTTTTCGTAAAAGTAAGTAACGGAAAAAAAACCCATGTTTGGGGGAAAAATTTGGGCTCCTTTTGTTTTTGTTAACGGGGGGGAATTTTTGTGCGGGTCACACCAGCTTTTTCCCCCTTTTAAAAATTTTTACGTGAATTTTTAAAAAAGGTTTTAAAGGGGGATAAAGTGAAAATAAAAACAACCCCCCACTTTTTAGAAAGATGGGTCCATATTTTGTCGGAGCGGGGGGAAACTTTTTTACCACGGAGGGGCAGACCCAGTATTTCTTTTGTTCCCCCTTGTAAAGAAACCCCCGTTTAAAAAAAAACTGGGAGTACAAAAAACCCCAAAAGATAATGTGAAAAATTTTTAACAAGGGGAACACAAAAAACCCCAAAAGGGCCCTAATCACGTTCACTCACAAAAAGGCGTGAAAGGGGGGGTAGGGGGGGGGGGGGGCGTGGTTTTTGGGGGGGGGGGGGGGGGGGGGGGGGGTGGGGAGGGGGCGGGAGGAGGAAAGGGGGAAAAGGGCAGGGATGGGGGTGTTTCCTGGGGGTTTAAAAAAAAAAAAAGGGGTGGGGGGGGGGAGGACTGAAAAGTGGGGGGGAAGGGTTTCAGGAGAGAGAACATTTCAAAGTGCAGGGGGCCCCCCTGTGCTGAAAGAACTGAAATGCTTTTTAACATTGTCTCAGTTTTATGATCATTCAAAAAAATTTTCCCTTGTAAAAAGGGGCAAGAAATTTTTTTGAACAACGAAGATCATTGCTGGTTGCCGATCGTTTTGGGGGGGGGTGATTGAAAAAAAAATTTTTTTGAGCTATCTTCTGAAAATTTTACGTTAATTTTTTTGGGACAGTTCTTAAAATGCATTTTTAAAAAAGCTTTTTTTTTTTTTTTTTTCAGTTGGTTTGTAGTTTTCCCATATTGATTTTTCCATCAATTTTTTAAGAGACGGCTCCCGAAACATTTTTCTTCCTGCTCTGCTTTTGGGAAAAAAGATGTCTTTGCTTGCGAGCATCTTTTTTGGGGGCCCTTTTTGGGAAAAATTTTATCTCTCAAATACACTGCCTCTTAAATTTTTTTTGGGGGTTTAAAGAGGGCATTTAAAGGGTTTTCCTAAGGTTGGGTTTTAAACGGCGCGAGTTGTTGTAAAATGTTGGGGGAAATGATGAACCAAACCTAAAAAACTTTATATCATCAACTGAGGGACCGAAGAGTGGTGGGGGTTTTTGGGGGGTGGAACAGTATCTTTGCCCCCGGGTCAAAATAAAGGGGGGGGTGTCCTGCAAAAGAATGATAGTTCTTAGGAATTTTTTGCCTTTCGAATTCTGGAAAAAAGAAAGACGAAAACTTTGGGGGAAATTTTTTTTTTATTACCAGGGCTGAGACAGAAGAGAGGACAAACAGGGAAAATTTTTTATTTTCGAGGGTTTAAAAGGTAAGCACTAGCGTGCTGTTTACATCCATCCTCGCCCTGAGTAGGGACTACAAATATGCAAAGAAATGAAATAATAAATAAAGCAAAGCATAGCACAGATGCTCACCTTTTGAAAGCTATGACTAAGTGAACTGCAAGCTATTTGACAATAATTACATTAGCAAATGACATTAACAAGATAATCTTGAATAAGCAAGTGTCTTGCATAAACATTATTCTGAAATATTTTTTCTCTATATCTTGCAGTTCTGTACTATTTAAATGCAAAATGCATTTTCATCTTCTTTGATTGTCGACATAATGGACCCAACACATCAGGGGTATTTCCATGTATAAAAACGGGCATTCAGAATGAAAAATATCAGTCATACCAACTCAAAAATTTGTGACGTAAACTTCAAGCGCTTGTCCATTCTCTTTGACAAGTCTGCTGGGAGAGAAATGCAGATCATTGAATGTTCTAATAAAACTAAACCTGTTAACAAACTTGGACATTACAAATCCGGTCTTGCCACCGACAGTCAAATAATCATTCTTTAAAGGCACGAAGGAAAACTGTTCAAAAACTCCGACATCTTAGGTTAAAGCCCTACGTACGCCCCCCCAAGCAATATTCGTATAATTTCGTTCTAAACATTTGACGCCGAGTTCATATTGCTTGTCAACAATCGCATTCTAGCAGCAGATGTATCTCGTTTTTAGGATAATCAATGTTCAGCATCTGAGTTTATTTTAGGCAGTACTACTTTAAATAATTAGTAGTGGATTTCAAAGATATGGGAGAGACAGAGAGGATAGACAATCAGATTCACATGCGTACATGCAATGTATATCGTACAAGATCAGCGCCCCCACCATCCTCCTCCAAGGAAAGAAACAACGGACACGAGCATCCAGCGCCCACCCCCGGGCCCCCCCCCCCCCCCCCAAAAGGGGGCAACCCCCCCCCGTTGGGGTTTGGGGGTTTCCCTCCCCCTCCCACCCCCCCCCCCCCCCCCATCCCCCCACCCAGGTATCACTGGTCTTGTGTTGACATGACACGTTCAGTTTCTGCGCATCGTCACTTCAAATCACTACCCTCTCCCAATTTCCTCAATTAATAAGCCTCACAACAACAAAAAAATGAAGGACAGCAACCGAAAAAATAAAAACACGATGTTTTGTTTTACATTATTCCGCCTCGAGAAATGAAATATAACAAAATAATAATAGCTTTAGCATTTCAGAGACACAGGGACAGAGAGGGAAAAGATATAGGCAGAGACAAGAGAGACGCTCATACGGACGGGCCAATAGATCGTGCTAAAGATTACCGCCCAACCTTCCATCCTCCGAGGAAAACAAAAGCAACAACAAAACACGCCAACGAGCTTCAAAACGCCCACATAAACCATGACCAATGTCCCAAGTATAAATGGCCTCGTTGGCAAATGACACTCTGCATCTGCCGCATTTTCACGACAAATCTCCTCCCCCTCTTTTCTCATCCGCTTCTTTTTCTGAGCCCCCCACACCACCCACAAACACGTCGCACACATACACACACTGTCCCCATTCTAAAAAGAAAAGAAAGAAAAGAAAAAAGTGTGAGGCAATTATTGATTTTTACATCCGACCCTCAAGAAATGCAATATGAAGAAAGATAGCAATAGCGTTTAGACTTGTCGAGGGGGGGGGGGGGAAAAGGAGGGGGGGGGGGGAAGCGAAGACAGAGAGGGAAGTATGGAGTCTGAGAGGGGGGATATAATTGGGTAGAGAGAGACAAGGCAGACAGACAGAGATTCACATTCCACAAATTTGTAGATCCGTTTCAAATCAGCGCCCCCACCATCCCTCCTCCAGAAAGAAACACGACACGATCAAACCGACTCCCACCCAAACAAAGCTGGTTGTCCCAGGTTTTACTGGTCTGTGCTGGGCCAATTGACACGGTCCTGTGGTCTGCCGCATCCGTCACATCAAATCGCTCCTCTCTCCCATTTCCCTCAATTAATTTCTCACATCCCCTCACAAAAAAGAAAGAAAGAAAAAAAAAATGACAAGGACAGCAAACCGAAAAGTAAAACACAGTTTGTTTATACATTCGGGCCCTCAAGAAATGAAATATAACAAAATAACGCTAGCTTTATGCATTTCAAGAGAGAGGGAACCAGAGAGAGAGGCAGAGACTGATAGAGAGACAGACAACAGGCAAACAGACAGAGAGACGCTCATACGGACGGGCATATAGATCGTGCAAAAGAATTACCAGCCCCAACCTCCATCCTCCGAGTAAAAAACAAACAACAAAATGAACGCCTACGAGCTAATCAAACGCCCGCATAAAACATGCCATTGTCCAAGTATTAATGGCCTCCGGTAGCAAATGACACTCTGCATCTGCGCAATTTCACGACAAATCTCTCCCCTCGCTTTCTCATCCGCTTTCTTTTACCTGCCCCCCCCCCCCCCCCCCCCCCACACCACACACGACAATGTAAAAAATAATAACAACAAAATAATAAATAGCTTATGCATTTCAGAGAGAAAGTCAGAGACACAGAGAGAGGGAAAGAGAGAGAGAAGGCAGAGACAGAGACAGAAAGCGAACAGAGAGCGACTAGACATAGAAAGAGGTGAGACAGACAGAACACCAGACAGACAGAGAAAGAGAGAGACAGACAACGACAGAGAAAGAAACAGACAACAGAGAAAGAGACAGACATTACAGAGAAAGACAGACAGAGAGAGAGACGCTCCATACGGACAATGCATATAGCATCGTACAACGATTACCGCCCCCACAACCACCAACCCCCGCGGAAAAAACAGAAACAAACAACAACAAACAACACCTACGAGTTTCAAACGCCCTTGCAAAACATCTAAAGTAATAATGGCCCGGTTAAGCAAAATGAACGCGTCCTGCATCTGCCGCATTTTCACCTACAAATCACTCCCCCTCCCTAGGTGAGAGAGGGGGAGGGGGGGTATTGTGGATCGAGAGAAAGAGAAAAAGAGAGGGAGGGAGAGTAGTTCCATATGGGTGACTACAGAGGACTAGAAGAGTGGAGATTTGGAAGGGGCGGGGGGGGGGAGGGGGGGGGGGAGAACTCGGAACGTCTTAATGACAGACCAACAAGCTGCTTTGCGGCGGAGGCGGACTTAGGGGTGGGAGAGGGTGTTCTTAGGGAAGTGATAGCAACCCAATATATACTGTAATAACCACAGACCAACAGCTGTTTTTGAGGCGGAGGCGGACGTAGGGATGGAAAGGGCGTTCTCATAAGTGAAAGCAACACAAGCTTACACCTGGATCGACTGGGAGATTCAAGGGAAGATCCTGTTGCAAAACCATGGGAGAATGAGGTTTGTGTAGATACTCTGTGGCAGATCCCTGTAGCTCCACGGTTTCATTTCTAATCTGGTCCTGTCTTCAAAGCCCAAGATGTTGGAATTCCTGACTGCGGAGCCGAACGTATTTTCCCATCCATATACTGCTTGACGCGATCTGGCAGATCACTGTCCAGTGGTCCAGTGACAGTCACATTGCACGGTCCCAATGCTCACTTTGCCCACGTGAGGATCAGCGATATGTACCCACACCCCACAGAACGAGAGTCCAGTGACATCACATTGCATGTCCACAAGCTCTCTGGTCCCGTGAGGTCAGCGATATTTACCCACACCCCACAGAAAAACCACACAGGGAAACCAAAGAATCACATGGAAAATAACAACAAGGATATTTCTTAAATCTGACATTCACACTCTCTCTTTCTCATCTCCTCTCTCTCTCTCTTCTCTACTCTCTCTACTCTCTCACAACACTCACACACACACACACACACACACAACAACACACACACACACACACAAACCCACACACATCTCAATTAATAATGTTCCGACTGAACTATGCAACATTACAAGATTTGAATGTGTGGATTGATTTAAGTAGGAAGGTTAAAGGAAGGGAGGAGATATACGGAGGATTAAAGTAGTCTTTCTTCTTCATTTTGTGACGACAAACTTTGAACGATTGGACTACATTTATTTTCAAAATACATTTGTCCCGACGAACCAAAGGCGTTTTCGGTCCAGCTACCCCCGCAAGTAGTGCAGTCTGGTTGTCAAAATGCCGCCAGGATATTTTAACTGGACACATACTGCCCACAACTAGAATACCTCAGAGAATTTTGATGATTCTTAGTTCCCGTCCAAACGACAGTTCACTTACTCACATCTGAAAGAGGTGGGAAACCATATCTGTGAATGTAAGGCGGCAGTAAATCCTGATCTGCCTCTGTCCAAAGAGTCGACTTATAAAATAACAGCTATTTTAAAAAAAAAGAAAAAAAACCGAGATGATGTAGGAAGTTGATGCACCGGTGTAGAGTGGATCCATCACTCCCTGGACGAGGGAGAAGTCCTGCCACCACAGATGTGAATGATCTTTATCATTCCACCCGTGATATCCATATAATAAAGCTGGGCCAAATAATTTCAGTCGCCCGCTCGTCCACAAACAGCTCAGGACACGACGTGAGATTCACACCTGAACCGGGGCGGAATATCCTCAGTTTGTAGAGCGCCGAGTTAACATTGGTTTCTGACTCCATTTCCCCAAACACACCTTCGAATGAGACTTTAAAAAACCGAGGTACCGTGTGTGAAACGCACACATAACATCTTGCACACACGTAAACTTCCCATCACAACTTCAGAAGAAAAGCCAGTTTGGCCGTAGGTAGGAAGACACTTACACATAGCATGCACCCCTGCGTGATAAAATGAAAGAATAAGGAAGTAAAGAAATTAATGAACGACAATGATTGGATAACATAGAAACATTGAATAAGCGCCAGCTGGCAGCTCTTCAGTTCGCACAATCCAGGAGGACAGCCCCATTTGCGTACATGAGATGTGATTCTCCAACGCCTAGAACCTTGGCAAGGCGGTGCATAAATGCTATGTTACCTATCATCAATCATCAACATCATCTTATCATTATAATCAGTAGTAGTATAGAAACAAAAGTTTTACCAGCCGCTATGGCGTTTGAGAGACATAGTTACTGCCTGAACCTGAACTTTGTCATTGTGTCTGGTTGCACACCAAGGCAGTAAACCTCACGACCACCAGAGAGTTAATTTTATACATGTAAAAACATACCCTTGCAGTTTGTACATGTAACGGGCTCCTTCTGTTTGTACAGTATAGTACCCTTCAGTTTGTGCGTGTGGCAGACCCCTTCCTGTTTGTTACATGTACAGTACACCTTCCTGTTTGTACATTACAGTACCCATCAGTTTGTGCATGTACAGTTTCCCTTTCTGTTTATACATCACAGTCCCCTTCAATTTGTGCATGTACAGTCCCCTTTCTGTTTGGCATGTACATACCCATCTGTTTGTACATGTACAAACCCTTCAGTTTGTACATGTATAAGTCCCCTTCAGTTTGTGCATGTACAAACCCTTCAGTTGTACATGTACAGTCCCCTTCAGTTTTGTAACATGTACAGTCCCTTCTGATTGTACATGTACAGTAACCATCTCTTTGGTGCATATACTGTGCCCTTAGTTTGACATGTACAGTACCCTATCATTTGAGCATGTACAGAACCCTTCTGTTTGTACTTGTACAGTACCCTTCATTTGTCATTGTACTGTGCCCTTAAGATGTACTTGCACAGTAACCCTTTAGTTTGTACATTACATAGCCCTTCAGGTTTGTACATGTACAGTATCCTACAGAAAGAACATAGGTACATACCCTTCAGTTTGTACATGTACTGTTCCCTTCATTTTGTACCAGTACTGTCCCTTTAAGTTTGTACCAGTACGGTGCCCCTTTAGTTAGTACTTGCCACAGTACCCTTCATTTGTACAAGTACAGTGCCCTTCAGCTTGTACATAAACTGTGCTATGAATATGCAATGGCTGATCTGACTTTTTTTATGAAAAAGCCAGGCGCGGCTTTTGAGTGGTTGATAGAGTACACAACGTTTAGGGGCCAGACTGTAACCGTGGACTTCGGACCAAACGGCAGGAACAGAGCCGACCAAGGGCGTTGTGGCCGACACGCCACTATTTAGCATTCTGTTACTGAACCCTGTAAAATCCGTAGTAAGCGTTTTGAGGCCTAGCATAAGTTAGAGCCAGCAATTGACATTAAACTGCGGAAATAATCAACATACCAACCCCTCCACCCCAATCATTTCCCGTTGTTTGGGGTGATTTCCACCCATAGACATCGTTTCACAAAACTTCAAATTACATGACCTTCCCCTTAGCTGAGGTCACATATCAGGCCCTGCACTCACCATGACCCCTGTCTTTGCACCAACTGGCAAATAGTCCCATTCCTTTCATGGTTAGTCTGGTATGTCCCTCGCTGGGAGGTGGGGGGGGGGGGGTATATGAAAGAGAAAAGGTCATTCATTACTTTCAGACACAACAAAAAAAATCACACACAAAAAAAGTTCTAATGACGCCCTATCAATAAATACTCGAGTCCTTGAGTCAAGGGCTTGGCGCATTACCTGTTATGGTGTGTTGGCCAGTCGTGTTGCATGCTTGCCCACCCTGAACCCCGCCTTTCAATCCAAGAACGGTAACAACACAAACTGCGCAATACGCCAGCGTGCCGGGGGATTTCCCGCTATTCTCAAAAGCTTTGTTATTGGGCGGTCTAAGTTTGCCGCCTTATCATTTCGGCCGTTAACTCGGCGGATCGGATCCGGGTTAGGAGGGACGGGAGGACGAGAAGAGAGGTGGGAGATGGGAGGGGTGCACTAATCCCCTCCCTGCGAACATATTGAAAGGAAGGGAGGGGGGGTGGAGGTACACTACCTTCATCCCCCACCCCCCCTTCCCAATATTTGAAGGGTAACAAAAATATGGACCGGCAAGGGGTAATGGCTGAGTTTTCAGGAAAATATGAGGACTCCCTCGCCTTTCGCTTTTATGGGAATTTTTACCTCGTCCAACTCCCCTTCCCCCCCCCCCCCCCCCCTCCCACCCAAAAAGTGCTTCACCACAGTAAAGTTCGTGTGTGTGTGCGTGTAGCGCGCGCGCTGCACGCGTGCGTGCGTTGTGTGTGTGTGTGTGTGTGTGAGAGAGGTGTGTGTGAGTGTGTGTGCGCGCGCGTCGCGCTGCGACGCGCCGTGTGTATGTGTGTGCTCATCGGAGGGCCCAAATTGAGAAAAGAAAAATCTTGTGCCGTTGTACACAGCCGACGCCTTTTATACCCACTGGTATCTGTAAAAGAGGATGAAGAAACCCCCAATGGTGCATTGCATGTAACGCACCGACTCACTCTAAAACATTGTTATCTTAACAGAGAGTTGGGAGAAGATGATTTCAGATATTAAAAAAAAAAACAAAAGCTGTGCTTCAGGCTGTCATTTAATACCCCATGGTTTAAATATATATATATAATATATATAATATATAAATATAAATATAATATATATATGTATATAAAAAATATATATCATATATATAAATTAAAAAACAATTTTTTAAATGGAGCGCTAAAATCCAATTCTACAAGCTTGTTTCAAGATATGAATAATATATCTCTCCCTCATAAATATATAGATATATATATAGTGTTGTGTGTGTGTGTGTGTGTGTGTGGTGTGTGTTCGCGCGCGGCGCGTTGTGTGTTAAAATACATGAGAAAGGTTATTATAACAAACCCGAAAATTTACAATATGCTTTCTGAGTGTTAGTGATTTTATAAATAACCGTAAATAAGCAAAAAGCTTTCAGAGTGATGGTGCTTTAAAAATAAACCAAAATTTGCAATATAAATGTTTACTGATTTTGGTGTTTAAAATAAACCGAAAATTTGCAAAATGTTTTACAGTGACGTGCATTGATAAATAAACCGAAAATTATGCAATATGCTTTCTAGAGTGATAGTGTTTATAAATCACCGAAAATATTGCATGTGTATTACTGGAGTGAAGGTGGTTTATAAATAAACCTAAAATTTTTGCAAATATGTTATACTGAGTGATGTGTCATAAATAAATAAACCGAAAATTGCGAATATAATATGTTTACTGAGTGATGGTGATTTATAGATAAAACGAAAATTTTGCACTGCCTAACTGAGTGATGGTGCCATTATACATAAACCGAAAATTTGCAATATGCTATTCTGAGGTGAATGGTGTTTATAAATAAACGCGAAAATTATAGCAATAAGTGTTACTGAGTGTTGGTGGTTTTACAAAAAAATCGAAAATTAGCAATAAGGAATTAGCTGATGTGATGGTGCTTTATAAATAAAACCGAAAATTTGCAATATATTACTTTCTAACATGAAGGTTGAAGGTGTTTATAAAAAAAACCTGAAAATGTGCAATATGTTTTACTGAGTGGATGGTGTTAATAAAAATAAACCGGAAATTTGGATATGCTTACCGAGTCATTGTATTTGTTAATTTGTGGTTTTTTTTTTTTGTGTTGGAAAATTTTTAGGTTTTTAATTCTCAACTAAAAAGGGTTAAGGGTGGGGGTTTTTTGGGTTAAGGTTGTGAAAGGGGGGGGTTTTTTTTAAAACATCAAAAAATTTTAATCAAAATAAAAAACCAATTTTTTTAGTTTAGTAATTAATAAAACCCATTAACCAAACCTTTAAGGGGAAAAAAATTTGAAAATTGCTAAATTTTTTAACCCAAAATGGTTTAATTTAAAATAATTTTGGGTATCGAAGAAAAAAAAGGGATCCTAGGGAAGGTTTGGAACCAAATTAATGAAAAAAAGATTTTTAATGAACTTTTGAAAAAAAATCTGAAATTTTAAAAAAACCTAATTGCAAAAATTAGTGTGTGTAAGGAAAGTGTTGGTTGGTGAATGGTTTGTTTTCCCTTTTTTATTCTGGAGTAAAATTTAAAAAAGGGGGAAAAATTTTTATTTAAATTTATAGTTTAATTTAAACAAAAATTATTAAAAAGGTTTTCAATGGGGTTTTTTGGGGTTTTAAGTAAGTAAAAAGTTGAAATGTAAAAAATTTTTCAAATTATATGTTCTTTTGGAAAAAACCCATTGATTGTTGGGTGTGTTAGTTCGGGAAAACTTAAGGGCTAAATGTGTTTGGAGGGTTTGTAAAGATTCAGAAGAAACGACAGCAGGAAACCCAAGGAAGGTGGCTTAAGGGGTGAAAGAAGGGGAAACCCCACAAAACAGAACACCCCAAAAAAAAAAGGGAAAAAGAGGAAAAATGGGTTTGGAGGGAAAAAAAGGGTTTTATGGGGCCCAGCGGCAACTGGGCCTTCCCTTTTCCCAAAACGGTTAACCGCCCAAAAATTTTTATGGGAAAATTTAAACGCCGGTTTTTAAAGTGCTATTGGGTTTTTTTTGAAAATTTTCGCCCCCCCCC
>JAMYXO010000714.1:0-39219 GCA_033310375.1 Conus canariensis
GTTTTTTTTTTTTTGGGGTTTATTTTATGTTAATTTTTAATTTAAGGGTATAATGGATTTTTTATTTATGGAATTTTTTTTTATGTTAAATGAATAAGGGTATAAATGGATTTTTTATTTTATTGGAATTATTTTATGTAATATGAATAAGGGTATAATGGATTTTTTATTTTTATGGGAATTATTTTATGTTAATATGAATAAGGTATAATGGATTTTTTATTATTATGGAATTTTTTTATGTTAATATGAATAAGGGTATAATGGGATTTTTTTATTTTTATGGGAAGTTATTTATTTAATATGAAAAAGGGATAATGGAATTTTTTATTTTTATGGGAAGTTATTTTATGTTAATATAATTTTTTTTTTTTGGGTTATTTTTATTTTGGGGATTTTAGAGATTTTTAGTATGAGTTTGAAATATGAAATTGTTATGTTTAGTTTGTAGTATATATAGAGGGGATTTATAAGATTAGATGTATTTTGTATTTGTTTTAATTTTATTGATTTTGTTGAGGGATTGTGTATGTTTTATTAATATTGGTTTTTTTGTAAGTGGGGAGAAAGTTATGATATTTTTGGGAATTTATGATATTTTTTTTGAGAAAATATGAGTGGTATGGTTGGGGAGGGGGGGAGGATTGGTGTGAGAAATTTGATGGGATTTGGTTGTGGGTTAAGAGTTGGAATATATTTTGTGTATTTTGTGGGGTTAAGGGGGGGGGGGGGGGGGGGGGGTGGAAGGGGTGGTGATTGGATTTATTGGGTGTGGGGGGGGGGGTGGTGGTATGTATGTAATTTATTAAGGAAGATATTGATATGTTGATTGTGTAAGGGGATATTTGTTAGATTTTTGGTTTATTTTAATGGTTTAGGTATTGGGGTTTTGTTTAATTATTTTTGATGGGTGGGGATGGGTGATATTTGATTGTTAGTTAAATTTTTATTATAGTTTTTGATGTTGAGGGATGAAAGTGATGATTTAATTATTTTTTTGTTATTGTTTTGTTATGGGGTTTGAGTATATGAGAGGTTAGTATAAAAGGGGTGGGAATTGAATTTTTGATGGGGGTTTTTATAAATGGGGGGGGGTTTTGGTTATTAAATTTATATGGAGTGTGTTTATATGATAATAGGATTAGTTTGGGGTTTAGTTAATGAAAGATAAGTAGTGGGGTATGGGGAGAAGGTGGGGAGGGATGGGATGGGGAGAATGAATTGATATTTTGTTAAATTGTTATTGTGATTTATAAGTAAGTGGTGAGATTTTATATATGTTAATGGGAAATGTATATAGAGAATGAGTGAAGGGTAATGAGGAGGTAAATTTGGGTATGGAGTATATTTTTAAATTTTAAAAAAATTTAATTATTTAAAAGATGAATAGAATGTTTTGGTTATATATTGAGTTAGGGGGTGAAATGATTGGTGGATGTTTAAAGGATGAATAGAATGTGTTTGGGGTTATATATTGAGGGTTAGGGGGGGTGAAATGATGGGTGGTGTTTTAAAGATGAATAGAATATGATTGGGTTATATATTGGGTTAGGGGGTGAAATGATTGGGTGGTGTTTAAGGATGAATAGAATATGATTGGTTATTATATGGTTAGGGGTTATGGGGGTGAAAATGATTGTTATTATGTTTTAAAGATTGATTAGAAATTGATTGGTTTATATATATTAGGGGGGTGGAATGATTGGGGGAGGGAATTGGGTATGAGGGGGATGGGGAATGTTGGTGATTTTTATAAAGTTATAATAATTTTGTTAAATAATGGATAGGAGGAGGGAAGAGGTATAAATTGGATTTGGAAAATTTTTGAGGGTGTGGGGTTTAAGTTATTATATGTGTGAATATTTTAATATTGTGGATATAATTATTATTGTTTTTTTTTTTTTTTGTTTGTTTTTTATTATTATTTTTTTTTTATTTTTATATTATGGGGAAAAATTTAGGGGGGGGAGGGGTTTGTTTTGGTGAATTTTTAAGATTGGGTTTGATGTTTGTGGGGGTTAAATAATTGTTAGTTATTTTTTTTTTTTTTTTTTGTTTTGTGGGGGAGTTATGGTTTTTGATATTAGTAGAGGATTTAGGGTAAGGGGTAAGGGGATAATAATGAGATGATTTTGGGGGAGGTTTTATTTTTTTAAAATATTGTTGGGGTTGGGTTGGGAAGGATTTTTTTTGAATAGGGGTTTGGGTGTTTTTAAAATGTTTAAAAAGGATAGGAAGAAGGGGAATATAAGGGGTTTGGTTATAGAAGATATTTGAATTTGTGGAGATTAAAAATGGTTAAAGAGGGGTTGGTGGGATGGAGGTATTGTGGGTGTTGGGGGATAATTTGGGTGAAGTAATTTAATAATATGGTAGAATAAGAGGGGAAAGAAGAGAAGGGAAGGGGTAATTTAATAATTATGATTGGGTTTTTTGGGGGGGGGGGATAGGAAATGTTGGGTGGGTTTATGGTAATTGATGTATTTTTTTTGTTTAATAGGAGGGGGATTTTGAGGGTGGGGTAGGGTGAGTTTAGGTTTAGTGTTTTGTGGGGGTGGAGGTAGGTTTATATTATTTTTTGGGGGGGTGGTTTAGGGGGGAGGTTGATTATGTATTGTATTGGGGAGTTGTTTTAAGGGGTGGGGTTTGGGTTTTTTTATTTTATTTTTGGGGGAGGTATTAATAGATATAGTTGGGAATAATAGTATATTTATTGTATTAAGAATGTTTTTGTTTAATAAATGGTGTAAAATTTTTTAAAATAAAGTTATTTAATTTGGGGGGTATATGTTTGGTAGGATGAGGAGGATATAATGAAGGAGGGGAAGGTAAGTTTGGGAGGGTAGTAAGGGTATATGTTTTTATGTTATAGAAGATGTATGGGGGTTTTAAGGATTAGTGGGAAAAAGGGTTATGGAGGGGTAGGTTGTTTTGGGTTTTTTAGTTAGAGTTTGGATGGTGGGTAGGTATTTTTTAATTTAATTTTATTATATAGGAATTTATAGGGAATATAAAAAAAAAAAAAGGGTGAAATAAAAAGGGTGTATTATTATGTTATATATGTTTTATTTTATGGGGATATTGGTTTATTTTTATAGGGGTTTTTTTTTTTTTTTTTTTTTTGTTTTTTTTTTATTATTATTTTTATTTTTTTTATTATTTTTTTTTTATTTATTTTTATTATTTGTTATTTTAAATTATTATTTTTTATGTTTTTTTATTTATTTGTTTTTTATTATTTATTTTTTTTGTGTTATTTTTATTTAAGTTATTAAATTTTATGTTTTTATGGGAAAAAAGGATTGGAAATGTATTAATTATGGGTGATTTTATGAAGTGTATTATGATTGAATGTATTTAAATTTATGGGGTGATTTTATGAAGTGATTATAGGGTTGGAAATTTTAATTAAGGATTTTTTTGAAGATTATTTTGGGTAAGTATAATTATGGGGGATTTTATGAAGTATTATTAGATTAATTTATTTGATGGGGGATTTTATGGAAGATATTATTAGGATTTAAGTAAATGAGGGGGGTTTTATGAAGTTTTTTTGTAGGATTGAATGTATTTAATTGATAGGGTGATTTTATGGAAGGTTATTATGTAGGGATTAGAATGGTATAATTGATGGGATTTTATGGAAGGTGATTATTAGGATTAATGGTATAATGATATGGGGATTTATGAAGTTATTATGTAGGGATTGAATGGTAATATTGATGGGGTGATTTTATTAAGGTGATTATGTAGGATTGGAATGTATAATTGATGGGGTGATTTTATGGAAGGTATTATGTAGGATTGGAATGGTATAATTGATGGTGATTTATGGAAGGTTAATATGTATGGATGGAATGTATAATATGATGGGGTGATTTTATGGAAGATGATTATGTAGGATTGAATGTATAATTGATAGGGTGATTTTATGGAAGGTTATTAGGATGGTAATGTTGAATTGATGGTTATTATGTGAAGGTATTATTAGGGGAATGTATAATTTATGGTGATTTTAGAGGTATTATTAGGATTGAATGGGATAATTGATGTGGTGATTTTATGGAAGTTATTATGTAGGATTGGAATGGTATAATTGATGGGTGATTTTATGGAAGGTGATTATGTAGGTATTGGAATGTATAATTGATATGGTGATTTATGAAGAGTGATTATGTAGGATATTGAATGTATAATTTATGGGTGATTTATGGAAGTTATTATTAGGAATGGAATGGTATAATTGATTGGGTTATTTATGAAGTGATTATGTAGGATTGGAATGGTATAATTGATGGTGATTTTATTGAAGTGATTATTAGATTGGAAATGTATAATTGAAAGTGTTATTTTGGAGTGATTATAGATGAATTTAATTAGGATTTATGAGTGATTATGTAGGATGAATGTATTTAATTGAAGGGTGATTTTATGGAAGTTGATTATTAGGGATTGGAATGGTATAATTGATGGTGATTTTATGTAAGGTGATTATTAGGATTGGAATGTATAATTGATGGGTGATTTTATGGAAGGTTGATTATTAGGGATTGGAATGTATAATTTATGGGTGATTTTATGGAAGATGATTATTATGGATTGAATGTATAATTGATAGGGTGATTTTAGGAAGGTGATTATTAGATTGAATGGTATAATTGATGGGTATTTTATGGAAGTGATTATGTATGGATTGGAATGGTATAATTGATGGGTGATTTTATGGAAGGTGTATGTAGGGATTGTGAATGGTATAATTGATAGGGTATTTTATGGAAGTGATTATTAGGATTGAATGGTATAATTGATGGGTATTTTATGGAAGATGATTATGTAGGGATTGGAATGGTATAATTGATAAGGGTGATTTTATGGAAGATTGATTATGTTTGGGGATTGGGAAAGGTATATAAATTTATTGGTGATTTTATGGAAGATGATTATGTAGGTATGAAAGGTATAATTGATGGGGTATTTTTTTGAAGTTATTATTAGGGATTGAATGGTATAATTGATGGGGTGATTTTATGGAAGTGATTATTAGGTATGGAATGGTATAATTGATGGGTGATTTTATGGAAGATGATTTTTAGGGGAAATTTGGGAATGGGTATAATTGATGGGTGATTTATGGAGGTGATTATTAGGATTGGAATGGTATAATTTTATGGGGGTTGATTTATGGAGGTTGATTATGTATGATTGGAATGTATAATTGATAGGTGATTTTATGGAAGGTATTATGTAGGGATTGAATGGTATAATTGATGGTGATTTTATGGAAGTGTGATTATTAGGGATTGAATGGTATAATTGATGGTTGATTTATGGAAGTTTATTATTAGGAATTGGAATTGTATATTTGATATAGAAAAAAAAAAAAAAAAAAATTGGTTATTTATGAAGTATTATGTAGGTTTTGGAATTGGTATAATTGATGGTGATTTTATTGGAAGTTATTATGTAGGTTGGGAAATTTGGTAAATTATGGGTTTTTTAAAGTATTGTATTTTATGACTGAGTATTAAGTGAATGTAATGGAATGTATTATAATTATTATGTAGGATTGATTATTAAGGTGATAAAGTGATATGTAGGGATGAATGTATAATGATAGGGTTTATTTTATTAAGTATTATATGATGTATTGGATGGTATAATTAGGATGTATAGATTTTAATTAAGGATGATTATGTAGTGATTGGAATGAATAATTATGGTGATTAATGTAATGTATTATTAGGATGGAGTATAATTGATGGTTATTTTATGGTAATATATTAATTAGATGTATAATGATAGTAATGATTGTTATTTAATGGGGTAATTTTGATTATTAAGATGATTATGTAGGAATGGAATTGTATAATTGAATGGGTTATTTTATGGAAGTTATTAATGTATGGATTGGAATATGTATAATTGATGGGTGATTTATGAAGTATTATGTATGGATATGAAATGGTATAATTGATGGGTATATTTATGGAGTGATTATGTAGATATTGAATTACAAATTATTGTATAATAAATTCCTTAATCAACATAGACGTGTCATATGCCATGACCCAATCATTGTAATCAAAACATCCTTATCAACAGACGTCAATGCCATGACACCAATCATGTATCAAAACATTCCTATCAACAGACTGTACAATGCCATGACACAATAGGTATTCAAAACATTCCTTATCAACAGACTGTCAATGCCATGACACCAATCATTGTATCAAAACATCCTTACAACAGACTGTCAATGCCATGACACCAATCATTGTATCAAAAATTCCTTATAACAGACTAGTCAATGCCATGACACCAATCATTGTATCAAAAACATTCCTTATCAACAGACTGTCAATGCCATGACACCAATCATTGTATCAAACATTCCTTATCAACAGACTGTCAATGCCATGACACCAATCATTGTATCAAAACATTCCTTATCAACAGACTGTCAATGCCATGACACCAATCATTGTATCAAAACATTCCTTATCAACAGACTGTCAATGCCATGACACCAATCACTGTATCAAAACATTCCTTATCAACAGACTGTCAATGCCATGACACCAATCATTGTATCAAAACATTCCTTATCAACAGCTGTCAACCATGACACCAATTGTATCAAAACATTCCTTATCAACAGACTTGTCAACCATCAAACCAAACTTATCAAAACATTCCTTACAACAGACTGTCAATGCCATGACACCAATCATTTATCAAAACATTCCTATCAACAACTTCAATCCATGACACAATCATTGTACAAAACATTCCTATCAACAGATGTCAATGCAACACCAATCAATGTATCAAAACATTCCTTACAACAGACTGTCAATGCCATGAACACAATCATTTACAAAACATTCCTATCAACAGACTGTCAATGCCATTGACAACAATCATGTATCAAAACATTCCTATCAACAACTGTCAATGCCATGACACCAATCATGATCAAAACATTCCTTACAACAGACTGTCAATGCATACCAATCATTTATCAAAACATTCCTTCACAGACTGTCAATGCCATGACACCAATCATTGTATCAAAACATTCCTTATCAACAGACTGTCAATGCCATAACCAATCATGTATCAAAACAATTCCACAACACAACATAACACTGTCAAATCCTCATGAACACCATAACATCTGTATCAAAACATCCTTATCAACGACTGTCAATGCATGACACCATCATTGTATCAAAACATTCCTTATCAACAACTAGTCAATGCCATGCACCAATCATGTATCACAAAACATTCCTTATCAAAGACTGTCAATGCCATGACACCAATCATTGTATCAAAACATTCTCACAACAGACTGTCAATGCCATGACACCAATCATTGTATCAAAACATTCCTTATCAACAGACTGTCAAGCCATGACACCAATCACATTTATCAAAACTTCTATCAAACTCAATGCAAACCAATCATGTATCAAATCCTACACAAGTATCAACCATAACAATCATGATCAAATCCTTATCAAAGACTGTCAATGCAGAACCAACATGTATCAAAACATTCCTTATCAACAGACTGTCAATGCATGACACAACATGTATCAAACATTCCTTATCAACAGACTGTCATGCATGACACCAATCATTGTATCAAAACATTCCTTATCAACAGACTGTCAATGCCATGACACAATCATGTATCAAAAATTCCTTATCAACAGACTGTCAATGCCATGACACCAATCATTTATCAAAAATTCCAAACAGACCAATCATGACAACATCTTATCAAAATTCTATCAACAACTTAATCCATCCCATCAATCAAAAATTCATCAGACCAATGCTTACACAATCTTATCAAAATCTATCAAACTCAATGCATCACACATTATCAACATTCTCAAAGCCATGACACAATCATGTATCAAAACATTCCTTATCAACAGACTGTCAATGCCATGACACCAATCATGTTCAAAACATTCCTTATCAACAGACTGTCAATGCCATGACACAATCATGTATCAAACATTCCTATCAACAGACTGTCAATGCCATGCACCAATCATGTATCAAACATTCCTTATCAAACGTCAATGCCATGACAACAATCATTGTATCAAACATCTATCACAGACTGTCAAACATCACAACATGATCAAAACACCATCAAGATCAATCCATACACCAATCATTGTATCAAACATTCCTTATCAACAGACTGTCAATGCCATGACACCAATCATTGTATCAAAACATTCCTTATCAACAGACTGTCAATGCCATGACACCAATCACTTATCAAAATTCTTATCAAAACTGTCATGCATGACACAATCTTTATCAAAACTTCCTCATCAAAATGTCAATGCCATGACCAATCACTGATCAAAAATTCCTTATCAACAGACTGTCAATGCATGACACCATCATTGTATCAAAACATTCCTTATCAACAGACTGTCAATGCCATGACACAATCATGTATCAAAACATTCCTTATCAACAGACTGTCAATGCCATGACACCAATCATTGTATCAAAACATTCCTTATCAACAGCTGTCATGCCATGACACAATCATTTATCAAAACATTCTATCACAGACTGTCAATCATGACAAACATTGTATCAAAACTTCCTTATCACAACTGTCAATCCTACACAATCATTGTATCAAAAATTCCTTTCAACAGACTGTCAATGCCATGACACCAATCATTGTATCAAAACATTCCTTATCAACAGACTGTCAATGCCATGACACCAATCATTGTATCAAAACATTCCTTATCAACAGACTGTCAATGCATGACACCAATCATTGTACAAAACATTCCTTATCAACAGACTGTCAATGCCATGACAACATTCCTGTATCAAAACATTCCTTATCAACAACTGTCAATGCCATGACACCAATCATGTATCAAACATTCCTTATCAACAACTGTCAAGCCATACACCAATCAATGTATCAAAACATTCCTTATCACAGACTGTCATGCATGACACCAATCATTGTATCAAAACATTCCTTATCAACAGATGTCAATGCCATGACACCAATCATGTATCAAAACATCCTTATCAAAACTTCAATGCCATGACACCAATCATTGTATCAAAACATTCTTATCAACAGACTGTCAATGCCATGACACCAATCATTGTATCAAAACATTCCATCAACAGACTGTCAATGCCATGCACAACGATCTCATACAAGTCAATGCATGACACAATCATTATCAACATTCTATCAGATTCAATGCATGACACATCATTGTTCAAAACATTCTACACAGACTGTCAAGCCTGACACATTTGTATCAAATTCTATCAACAGATCATCATACACAATTCAAACATTCTATCACAGACTGTCAATGCCATGACACATCTTATCAAATTCCTATCACAACTGTCAATGCATGACACCAATCTGTATCAAATTCTTCACGACTCAACCATGACACATCATTGTACAAACATTAAACATGTCAGCCATGACCAATCTTGACAAATTCCTTCAAGACTGTCAGCATGCACAATATGTATCAAAACATTAGACGCAGCCATGACACATCATGTATCAAAATCTATAAGTGTTGCATGTATGTATAACATTCCTTGATGTGCATGCAAGTAACATTACAACAGACTGTCAATGCCATGACACAACATGTATCAAACATTCTTACAACAGACTGTCATGCCATGACACCAATCATTGTATCAAAACATTCCTTATCACAGACTGTCAATGCCATGACACAATCATGTATCAAAAATCTTATCACAGATGTCAATGCCATGACACAATCATGTATCAAAACATCCTTATCACAGACTGTCAATGCCATGACACATCATGTTCAAAACATTCCTATCAACAGACTGTCAATGCCATGACACCAATCTGTATCAAAACATTCTTATCAACAGACTGTCAATGCCAGAACATCATGTATCAAAACATTCTCACAACTGTCATGCATGAACCAATCATATCAAAATCCTATCAACAGACTGTCAATGCCATGACACAATCATTGTATCAAAACATTCTATCAACAGACTGTCAATGCTGACACCAATCTGTATCAAACATTCCTTATCACAGACTGTCAATGCCATGACACCAATCTCAACTTCCTACACAACTGTCAAGCATGACACTATGTTCAACTTCTATCAACAGACTGTCAATGCCATGACACAATCATTGTATCAAAACTCCTTATCAACAACGTCAATGCCATGACACAATATTGTATCAAAACATCCTTATCAACAGACTGTCAATGCATGACACAATCATGTATCAAAAATCTTATCAACAGATGTCATGCCATGACACAATATTGTATCAACATTCCTATCAACAACTGTCAATGCCATGACACATCATTGTATCAAAACATTCCTTCAACAGACTGTCATGCATGACACCAATCATGTATCAACATCTTATCAACAGACTGCAATGCCATGACCCAATCATTGTATCAAAAATCTTATCAACAGACTGTCATGCCATGACACATCATGTATCAAAACATTCTATCAACAGACTGTCAATGCCTGACCATCTTGTATCAAACATTCCTTTCAACAGACTGTCATGCCATGACACAATCATGTATCAAAACATTCCTTATCAACGACTGTCAATGCCATGACACCAATCATTGTATCAAACATTCCTTATCAACAGACTGTCAATGCCATGACACCAATATTGTATCAAAACATTCCTTATCAACAGACTGTCAATGCCATGACACCATCATGTATCAAAAATTCCTATCAACAGATGTCAATCATGACACCAATCATTGTATCAAAACATCCTATCACAGACTGTCAATGCAGACACCAATCATGTTCAAAACATTCCTCACAGCTGTCAATGCCTGACACCATCATTGTATCAAATTCTTTCAAGATGTCATGCAGACACAATTTGTATAAACATTCCTACAAGTGTAATGCAAACATTGTATCAAATCCTATCAAGATGTCATGCCATGACCAATCTGTATCAAACTTCCTTATCAACAGACTGTCAATGCCATGACACCAATCATGTATCAAAACATTCCTTATCAACAGACTGTCAATGCCATGACACCAATCATTGTATCAAAACATTCCTTATCAACAGACTGTCAATGCCATGACACCAATCATGTATCAAAACATTCCTTATCAACAGACTGTCAATGCCATGACACCAATCATTGTATCAAAACATTCCTTATCAACAGACTGTCAATGCCATGACACCAATCATTGTATCAAAACATTCCTTATCAACAGACTGTCAATGCCATGACACCAATCATTGTATCAAAACATTCCTTATCAACAGACTGTCAATGCCATGACACCAATCATGTATCAAAACATTCCTTATCAACAGACTGTCAATGCCATGACACCAATCATTGTATCAAAACATTCCTTATCAACAGACTGTCAATGCCATGACACCAATCATTGTATCAAAACATTCCTTATCAACAGATGAGCTGTCATGCCATACACCCAATCAACATGCATCATACAAACATTCCTTATCAACAGACTGTCAATGCCATGACACCAATCATTGTATCAAAACATTCCTTATCAACAGACTGTCAATGCCATGACACCAATCATTGTATCAAAACATTCCTTATCAACAGACTGTCAATGCCATGACACATCATGTATCAAACATTCCTTATCAACAGACTGTCAATGCCATGACACCAATCATTTTAACATGTGTAATACAAAACATTCCTCATCAACAGACTGTCAATGCATGACACCAATCACTTGTATCAAAACATTCCTTATCAACAGACTGTCAATGCCATGACACCAATCATTGTAAAAACATTCCTTATCAACAGACTGTCAATGCCATGACACCAATCATCTGTATCAAAACATTCCTATCAACAGACTGTCAATGCCATGACACCAATCATTGTATCAAAACATTCCTATCAACAGACTGTCAATGCCATGACATCCAATCATGTATCAAACATTCCTTATCAACAGACTGCAATGCCATGACACAATCATGTATCAAAACATCCTATCAACACTTCATGCCACAAATCAGTATACTTCCTAACAAAACTGTCAATGCCAACACAATCATGTATCAAAACATCTCATCAACAGACTGTCAAGCATGCAACATCATGTACAAACATCCTCACAACAGACTGTCAAGCATGACAACAATCAGACAAAAATCTTATCACAGACGTCAAAGACCATGACAAATCATTGATCAAAACATTCTACACAGACTGAAGCCAGAAACATCAGTGATCAAAACATCCTAACAGCTGTCAGCAGACACATTCATTACAAACATCTACAGACTGTCAATGCATGACACCAACTCTCTGTACAAAACTTCCATACAAACAATGTCAACATGAACACCTCATGACAAAACATTGTCATCAACAGCTGCAATCATATATTGACAAAACTTTGAATCACATGTCCCCAACACCAAGACAAACATCTTCATCAACAATACCAGAACCATCGATCAAATCCATAAAAAAGACGAATCCAACACCAACATGATCAAAACAAAAGACGAATGCATAACAACATGTTCCCAAAACATCCAACAGACTTCAATGCAAACCAAACGATCAAACATCCTATACAGACTGCAAGACTGATCCTAACATGTCAAACATTACTTGAACAGATGCAATCATGAACCAACAGTCAATACATTCCTATAACAGACCAATGCCAGACACCACATGATCAAAAGATTCCTATACAACCAAGCCAGACTACAACATATCAACAGTCTCCAACAACATCAAGCATCTCAACAGACAACACATTCCTATCAAACGACTGTCTGCCAACACAACAGTTCATAACATACTATCCAAGTGAACTGACCAAAGACCAAAGCATCGATCAACTAACAAACTTAAGAACAGAAGCGTCCTGAACAAGACATCAACAGAGACAAGCAGACCCAACAAACAGATCAAGACTCAAGCAAAAACAGACAGGAATTCCAACAAACCAAGCAGCACAATCTCACCAACAAATCCTCACAGACTTCAAGATCACTTCATGACAAACATCTAACAACGTCACATCAGTGCACATCTCTGAACAAACATTCTACAAGACTCTAGGACTTCAGACAAACAGTCACTCAAAACCAGCAGAGTCTACATCAAACACATCAGTGATCACAACTCAGAACCAAGCAAACATCTACAAGGCTCAACAAACCAAGACATCATACAAAATCAGATCTCAACACTCAAGACAAGATCTCCTAACACAAACAATTCCTAACAAACTCAGACAGTAACTCCTCAACAAACCAAGACCAAGGATCTCCCAAACAAACACCAAGACCAATCACACATACAACACAACGAGGACCAACAACAAAGACCAGGATCTCCCAACAAACAAACCAAGGATCTCCCAACAAACAAGACAGGATCTCTAACAAACCAAGCAGATCTCCTCAACAAACCAAGACCAGGATCTCCAAACAAAAACAAAGACCAGGATCTCCCAACAAACCAAACCAGATCCTCCCCAACCAACACCAGATCAGGATTCCTAACAAACAAGACCAGATCTCCAACAAACAAGACAGGACTCCAACAAACCAAGACAGATCTCCTAACAACCAAGACCAGGATCTCCAAAACCAGACCAGATCCCAAAACAAGACAGGATCCTAACAAACCAAGACCAGGATCTCCTAACAAACAAGACCAGGATTCCACAACAGACAGGCTCCAACAAACCAAGATCAGGATCTCCTAACAAACCAAAAAGACCAGGATCCAACAAACCAGACCAGATCTCCTAACAAACCAAGATCAGGATTCCTAACAAAGACAGGATCTCCCAACAAACAAGACCAGGACTCCCAACAAACCAAGACCAGGATCTCCCAACAAACCAAGATCAGGATCTAACAAACCAAGACCAGATACCTAACAACAAGACAGGATCTCCAACAAACCAAGACCAGGATCCAACAAACCAAGACCAGGATCTCCCAACAAACCAAGACGGATCCTACAACAAGACAGACCAACCAAGACCAGGACTCATACAAACCAAGACCAGATCCCAACAATCCAAACCAGGACCGGATCCAACAAACCAAGACCAGGATCTCCAACACCAAGACAGATCTGCCTACAGGGACTCAACTCATAACCTAGCAACTAAAACCAAGAAACAGGCACTTCCATTACAACTCGTGGAGAAACATGCACTGGTTTCATACCATTGGCAACAAAGACCTTTACCAGGGAACTGACCTGATGCCTGGAGATGCTGATATTTAATGAGGAAGAGCAGCTTACAGTTCTGCTCTGCAGACCTCCCACCTACACCACCAAACAAGCCCTAACACCAAGTCCCCCAGGCAAAAGAAAAAGAGGTCTAGAAACCAAGACAAAATGAGGTCTAAGGATCTTGAAGTGCACAGCGTGTGGCTGGGGAGGTATGGGGGGATGGGGGGGGGGGGGGTGCAGGGGGGGGGGGTGCTTCCTTGCAGCCAGCAGGAGACACAAGCCCACTGGACAGAGATGTGAGGAGAAAACTATTTTAGAAATCTATGCCACGCACAGAGGAAATATTGGAAATTTAGATATTGTATTCCCTTTTAAGTATTGCAGATCTGTTCTAAATCAGACACATGATACCCGTGCTACAAATCTTTTTCAATTAAAAAAGTTGTGCATTAGATTAAACATGTGCAGCTTTCACATGCTCTCTACAAAGTCTCCATGGAAACTATGTACCAGCCATTTTCTTTATAGAACAGAAAAAGAAAGAAGGAAAGAACAAAAAAGCAAAATACATGAAACTGAAATCTTTTCATTCATTAGATGAGCGCCCACTTATTCAAAGCCTCCCTGAAGCCCAAAATGAGCGAGCACAGATTCCAATACAGCTAAAATCAATGCTCCACATCATTTATTTGTTTTCATGCTCCATTACACAAACCATTACAAGCTGGCTTCCCTCTGACTTTGAAGTGACAAGGTCACATATAAAAGAAAAAACAATGGAGTGGGAGAGGAGGTGCTGGGCACTGGGGGGTGGGGCGGGGGGATGAGTGGGAGAGACGTCAAAACAACTTACGAACAGATGTCACGCACCTGATGATGTTCAAAACTGACGTTGTCAATCACCAGCTGGAAATCTGGCTGAAACTCGCTGGCATTCCCCATCACCTGATCACACAAAAACATTACCTGTACCTGTGAAATCATCCCAGCATTTCTAACAAATTTTGATGTGAAAGCTAGAAAGAATGCTGCTGACAATGCTAAGCATCATTAACATACTCTTAAAGCTGGACAAATTGAAGTTAGTGTTTCTTATGGTGATCATTTGGAGTTCAATGGTCAGTGCTTACCATAGCATGAGAATGACTTTAAATCCACAGTCGGAGTACAAACGTATTCTCTCATTTTTTTTCTTTCAACATGAATCTAGTGACAGAAAATGGTGAAAGAAGTCACTCCATCAATGTATTCTCTCATTTTGTCTTTCAACATGAATCTAGTGACAGACAATGGGTGAAAGAAGTCACTCCATCAATGTATTCTCTCATTTTGTCTTTCAACATGAATCTAGTGACAGACAATGGGTGAAAGAAGTCACTCCATCAATGTATTCTCTCATTTTGTCTTTCAACATGAATCTAGTGACAGACAATGGGTGAAAGAAGTCACTCCATCAAAGCATCTTTTCATTAAAAGACACATGATTTTAAAGTCATCTGTCAACTGATTTTTGTGAACACCATCCTGTGTATTTATGGTTATGTACTAATAAAAATAGTTTTGCGCAATGTTCTAAATCCTCAATTCTGACCCCTAAGCCCCTTTACGCTAATGTCCATGTTGTTCCAAACCAGCTTCAAATGACCTATTGTTGATTTTGTGGGGACTGGTCACATAGTAACATAAATTTCTTTCATCAGACGCAAAACCTGGAGAATAAAAAATCCAAGACATCACTTTGATTCTCTCCACTGAAATCTTTTTGGTCATGACATCAGACATTAAAATACTTTACAGAGAGAGAGAGAGGAGAGAGAGAGAGAGAGAGAGAGAGAGAGAGAGAGAGAGAGAGAGAGAGTCATCTATAATTTATTATAACACACAACCTGTATGAATCCACTATTCATTGAGTCACCATTGGCAAGTCCAGATGCCCACATACCGACTCTGGTGATAAGACACAATTTTTTTTTTTTCAACCATGAGAATCTCCCTGCAACTCATGACAGGTAAAACTAAGATCCCAAATGATAAAGGCACAAGCCTTTCAGGAGCATATATCTCTTTTGTTGTTGTTGAAGATCTGTGCGAAGACATGCATAACCTTTCAACTGATCTAGCGCTCTCAATACACAAGCACGTACACACAAGCATGTACACCCATGCATGCACGCACACACCACACACACACACACATCCACGTTTGCACTACGCACACACGCATGTACTCTCACACACACATAAACGCACACACAGTAAATTACAGGCATACAGAACAGTAACATATGTTTGTTATGTCTTGGCTTTTCTTTTCAGTTCAGCAATATTCAGAAAATGTGTGCTAATTCAGCCAGTTGTAATGGTGTTATGCAGAACATGTGTGCTAATTCAGCCAGTTGTAATGGTCTTATGCAGAACATGTGTGCTAATTCAGCCAGTTGTAATGGTCTTATGCAGAACATGTGTGCTAATTCAGCCAGTTGTAATGGTGTTATGCAGAACATGTGTGCTAATTCAGCCAGTTGTAACGGTCTTATGCAGAACATGTGTGCTAATTCAGCCAGTTGTAACGGTCTTATGCAGAACATGTGTGCTAATTCAGCCAGTTGTAACGGCCTTATGCAGAACATGTGTGCTAATTCAGCCAGTTGTAACGGCCTTATGCAGAACATGTGTGCTAATTCAGCCAGTTGTAACGGTCTTATGCAGAACATGTGTGCTAATTCAGCCAGTTGTAACGGTCTTATGCAGAACATGTGTGCTAATGTGCCAGTTGTAACGGTGTTATGCAGAACATGTGTGCTAATTGTGCCAGTTGTAACGGTGTTATGCAGAACGTGTGTTAATTGTGCCAGTTGTAACAGTCTTATGCAGAACATGTGTGCTAATTGGCCAGTTGTAACGGTCTTATGCAGAACATGTGTGCTAATTCAGCCAGTTGTAACAGTCTTATGCAGAACATGTGTGCTAACTCAACTGTGCCAGTTGTAACGGTCTTATGCAGAACATGTGTGCTAATTCAGCCAGTTGTAATGGTGTTATGCAGAACATGTGTGCTAATTCAGCCAGTTGTAACGGTCTTATGCAGAACATGTGTGCTCATTCAGCCTGTTGTAACGGTTTATGCAGAACATGTGTGCTCATTCAGCCTGTTGTAACGGTCTTATGCAGAACATGTGTGCTCATTCAGCCGGTTGTAACGGTCTTATGCAGAACATGTGTGCTCATTCAGCCTGTTGTAACGGTGTTATGCAGAACACGTGTGCTAATTCAGTCTGTTGTAATGGTCTTATGCAGAACATGTGTGCTAATTCAGCCAATTGTAATGGTCTTATGCAGAACATGTGTGCTAATTCAGCCAGTTGTAATGGTGTTATGCAGAACATGTGTGCTAATTCAGCCAATTGTAATGGTGTTATGCAGAAATGTGTGCTAATTCAGCCAGTTGTAACGGTCTTATGCAGAACATGTGTGCTAATTCAGCCAGTTGTAACGGTGTTTAATGCAGAACATGTGTGCTAATTCAGCCAGTTGTAACGGTGTTATGCAGAAATGTGTGCTAATTCAGCCAATTGTAATGGTGTTATGCAGAACATGTGTGCTAATTCAGCCAATTGTAATGGTGTTATGCAGAACATGTGTGCTAATTCAGCCAGTTGTAACGGTGTTATGCAGAAAATGTGTGCTATTTCAGCCAATTGTAATGGTGTTATGCAGAAAATGTACCCTTCACAGAGTGATCTGTTTGCTATGTTTCACTTTTTAACATACATCTGTTGTGAAATCTAAAATACGTATAAAGCAGGTTGAAAATCAATATCATGAAATCAGTCTTATGTTTTTCATGAGACATACAAACAAAAGTTCCTGGAGAGAGAGAGAGAGAGAGAGAGAGAGAGAGAGAGAGAGAGAGAGAAGAGAGAGAGAGAGGGAGACAAAAAGTCTCCAGTCCAGTTTAGCAACTTACCTACTATACCATATGCTTCCATTTTTTTCCATAATCTCACATGCGGAACCGTATCAAAAGCTTTATGGAAATCAAGGTAAATTATATCAACAGAGTACTTATTCTCTAGCATGGTAACTAAGTCTTCCATAACTTTAAGTAGTTGTGATATATGCAAGACCTTTTTTTACGAAAGCCATGTTGGTATACTGCAAACAAATTATTCTCAGTGAAGTGAGATACTATGACATCTCTTATGATGGATTCTAGCACTTTGCATGCAATACAGGTTAAGCTTACCGACGATAGTTGCCTGGCTCAGATTTTGACCCTTTTTTAAAAACAGCAGTAACTTCTGCCGATTTCCAGTTGAGGGGTAATTTTCCTGTCTCTAATGATTTATTATAAATCTTACTGAGCGGTACAGCTAACTCCTTACTTAATTCTTTTAGAACTTTAGGTACAGTATTAAATCAGGTCCCTGCGCTTTTGATTGATTCAATTCAAACAACTTTTTCTCTACTGCAGCTGAAGTAATTATTATATCTGTAACTGAAATTCTAGATTTACTACATTCAGTAAGATCAGGTATGTTGTTTGTATCTTCATTAGCAAAGACACTTTGAAAAACTGTTACTCATTTAAAACTTCAGCTTTCTCCATATCTGACTTGGCCAACCCTCCTTTACCATCATTTAGAGTATTTACCCCTGTGTTTACTTTTGTACGTTCTTGCACGTATTTCCAAAAACATTTGGGATTTTCTTTTTTACATTGTTCTGCTATTTTATGTTCATAAGCTTTTCTTGTTGATCTGATTTCACTTTTGCCCTTATTTCGCATTTTTGCATATTTACTGTATTCTTTCCCATCTTTCGTCAATAAATATCTTTGAAAAAGTCTATATTTTTTCTTAATCTTTTTAAGTACTTTATCATTCATCCAAAGTGGTTTACGCATTTTATTTTGGCTACATTTAGTCTTTAGAATACATTTGTCCATACATCTTACAACTTCACATTTTAAGACATTCCACATTTCCTCGACATCCTGATCATTTGTAAGCAAGTTGACACCTCTGAAAACGTTTTCCTCATTTTATTATATTCTCCTTTCTGTAAATCAAATTTGTACCTAGGGTTTTCTTTAGTCTTCTCTTTGGGAACATAAGTTCAAATGTTAAAATCAAGTGATCACTTTTACCCAAAGGGTCACATTCAATATCAGAGATCAAGGATTCTTCATTAACTAAAACTAAGTCATCAATTGTTGGCTTTTGTCCTTCCCGAACATGAGTTGGGCTAGTCACTTTCTTTCTGTATTAAAAAGGCATCTCTAAAGTTTTCAATAACATCATTACTTTTATCACCATTCCAAGTTCCATCCCATTTTACAGCAGGAAAATTAAAATCACCAAATATATCTACTCATTTTTTCTGCTTTTAGCAAGTTAAATAGCTCATTATTGTTTTCATCATTTGAGTTTGGGCTTCTGTATATATACACCCTACTAATACTGTCTCATCATTACCACCCCTAACAGTACACCATAATTGCTCTTGAAATTTGTTATCAAACTCTACGCAAAGTTGTGCATTTAGCTCCTTTGCAAATGACATGGCTATACCCCTTTAGGTTCCTTATTTAGAAACATATCAAAGCCAGGAATTTCAAATTCAACATCTTTTGCTGCATATAAAACATTTTTTGCTCTTACTTCCATTAAGCCAATAATATCTGGCTTCTCCTCATTTATAAATAAATATTTATACGAATTAAAAACTCATCCTTTTTATTCAGAAGACTATCTACATTACTGTACAAAACTCTCATTGAGTCATTACATTTAGATTTACAATTATTTTTCCCTAAAACAGTCTGGGATGTAACATTTGTGAAATTGTCATTAACTTCAGAGGAATAAAGTTTTTGCTTTGTACAGCTATACATCTTGTGGTTTGCTCGACAGTCAGTGTTTCACCAGTTCAGGGGTCTGGACCTCGTCCGGACCCTGATCTGAGACAGCAGCACCAGCTTGGTTCTGTTTGGGTGTGAATGTCACAATCTTGCCAGCCTTGTAATCAATCTTCAAGTTTGTCTCCCCATTTGTCTTTCTTTGGTTCAGTTCAGCTTTCAATGATTTGATCTGTTCTCTTTCTTATTTTATGGTGTCATTGTTTATAAATGTAAATCTTGTTTTCTCCTTCCTTGACATGCTTGTTTAATCCTTGGACATTTTTCATTATTTTCTTTTTGGCTTCCTCAGTTCTGACTTCCATTCTCAGGAGTCTTGGTTTAGCATTTCTGCCTACCTGGATTCTGCCTAACCTGACTGGGTTATTTACCTCATTTCTCTGAACATCTGTGATTTTGCTCACCAAATCTCTGACTCTTTCCTGGTCTTCATTCTTCCTTTCTTCTGGAGACTCTGCTGAGCTCTCTGGTAAATTGCATATTATTACGTTGAGCTTCCTCTTTTCCCTCTGCTCACTTTCTTCCATGTAGTCTTTGACCTTTCTCTCTACCACCTCCTCTATTTTGCTTTCAACTTCTTTCAGACTTTCTTTCTGTGTACCCTCTAATCTGTCCAGTCTATCATGAACAGAGGTCAACACTTTCAAAATACTGTCCATTTTTGCCTCAAGTCTTGATCTGTGCCCTTTTTCTCCATTGTCATCCTCTCTACAGTCCTCACAAAACCACTGAATGAAGTTACCCCCATGTTTCAGACAGTTATACTGTGCTCCTGTCAACTCAGTGCATGTCTTGTGGCACCATTCTTTGCACCCATGGCACTCTATCACATCATCATTACCTTCTTCTATTGCATTCTCGCATTTCAAGCAAACCCACGGACTCCTCTGATCGAAACACTAACAGGGAACCATATCAGAGAAAAGGGGAATACTAGGAAGAACATGAGGAAATTAGAATGGAAACCCTTAGAAGAGAGAAGAGCTTTTATCAAACTTAATATCTTCTTCAAAGGCAGAGCTAAACTAACTGATATTCCAATGGAACAAGTAGTATTGAATAAAAGTAGCACCAGGAGTGGCGGTCAATGTTATACCATACATGCATCAAATATTGACAGCCACTTACATTCATTTTATCCTAGTTCTGTGCGGCTGTGGAACTCACTGCCGGGTGCCATCAAGATTGCCACAAATGCAGTCTCATTTAAAAAGCAAATTGATACGACAGTTTTGAGATCTGCATATGACGCTTTTCTATTTTATTTTTTAACTTCCCAGATATTTTATGGTTACCTGGGCCTGAATCTGGCCATTGCTTTTAACTTCTTGAATATCGAGTGCGACCCCTTGTTGCCAAATTTGCTCCAGAGGCCAACAGACTAAGTTGCACTATTTTATGTTATTTTATTTTACTCTTTAACATAGGTGCTGGTGACCTACTCGTTTTTGAGTGAACCAGTGTTTTAGGAAGAAGAAGAAGAACCCGTTTAGTTTTTGAAGGGTATGTTGTTATAGAGAACCCTGGCGAACCCAAGCAAATCCAGGCGAACCTGACTTAAAATATATTAACTTTTCTCGCAAAATAAGTTCATTTGTTAAAACTGAGGTTTTAAAGTTGATTTTTTGCTAATTTTTTTTTTATTGATACTTGCAAAAAAAAATGAAACACATGCTAGGGTCGGGGGTGTTTTTCTAGGTTGGGTCAGGTTACCAGAACCCAAGAAGTTTCATTATAGGCCGTACCCTCCAAACTTACTCATGTAAAATTTACACCAAAAGAAACTATACATGTAAATTGTAAGGTTTTTTTTTATTGAGTTAAAACAATAATGAAATAATATTTAGAGTAATTAATATCAATACATTCTTTAAGTAAGAAATAAAGTAAAAAATATATGTAGGCCTAATACTATTCTATATATATACATACTTGTAGCAGTGTTCATAAATAACATTGAAAGTAAATTGGTGAAATAAGATACAATTGTGTAAATATTCTATATGCACACATATATGAAGATAATAACAAGTCAGGTCATTTAAGATGGAACGGATGGTAACTTTCTTCTGCATTTAGGGATGTAAGTGGTCCTCTCTGCACGTTTGCGTTTTTTCTGGTGTGGCTTCTTCCCTCCATGTCTTGGTGTTATGGCAACATGTCCATCTTTTGTTCTTGTGACCCGTGCATCAACTTCTTTTTTGGTCTGCTTGTAGCGCCAAAAATGTCTCTCTCGTCTTTCATCTGACATACTACACCTACTGTTCTCCATCGAAAAGGCCTGGTACTCTTTCTCCTTTACATAGTCCCCTAAACCAAGCAGGCTTCTCCTGATTTCCTTATAAAGTCCCTCTACTAGCTCCAGTATCTTTTCTACTAAGTCGGCCAACTTCTGGGATTTCTACTGAACTGCTTATTTTAAAACATGATTATAACTTTCTATATATAGAATATTTACACAATTGTATCTTACTTCACCAATTTACTTTCAATATTATTTATGAACACTGCTTTGTATATATATATATATATATATATATATATATATATATATATATATATATATATATATAGTGTTAGGCCTACATATACTTTTTACTTTATTTCTTACTTAAAGAATGTGTTGATATTACTCTAAATATTATTTCATTATTGTTTTAACTCAATAAAAAAAAAACTTACAATTTACTTACATGTATAGTTTCTTTTGGTGTAAATTTTACATGAGTAAGTTTGGAGGGTACGGCCTATAATGAAACTTCTTGGGTTCTGGTAACCTGACCCAACCTAGAAAAACACCCCCGACCCTAGCATGTGTTTCATTTTTTTTTTTTTTTTTTGCAAGTATCAATTAAAAAAATTAGCAAACAAATCAACTTTAAAACCTCAGTTTTAACAAATGAACTTATTTTGTGAGAAAAGTTAATATATTTTAAGTCAGGTTCGCCTGGATTTGCTTGGTTCGCCTGGGTTCTCCAGGGTTCTCTATAACAACATACCCGTTTTTGAATTGCCACCCTTTCAGGTATCAGGTATCAGGTATGGGCCCTAAGCCTCGCGGCTTATTATGGGCTCCCTCACTTGCTTCCAGTCGTTGGCAAATGTGGTCTATTTTGTGCACCAATGTGTGCTTGAAAAAAAATTTGTCTATTTTGCCTTTGAAATCATCCAAGCTGGTACTCAGGACTATATCATCACTAAGCCTATTCCAGTCTTGAAAGACTCTTCTAGAGAAATGATACTTTCTACAATCTTTTATTCCATTTAATTTTTTTAACTTAAAGGTGTGTCCATGTGTTCTGTTACCTTTATTAAAGGTCACTAATTCGTTTATGTCAATATTGTACTTTCCCTTGATAAGTCTGTACATCTGAATCAGGTCCCCTCTTCTTCGTCGGTAGCTTAGTGAAAACAAATTCAAGTTTTCAGTCTGTCTTCATATGTTAAGTCCTTTATGTATGACACTAGTCTTGTCGCTCTTCTCTGTATTGCGTCTAGGGTTGTTATATGTTTCTTTAACCATGGTGCCCAGATTATTTGTGCATATTCCAGTATTGGTCTGACCAATGTTGCATATAATGTTCTAAAATATATCCTCATCCATATATCATATAGAAAAAAGATCTTATTAGTCCAATCATCATGTTTGCTTTTGGGGCAATGTTTTGTATATGGGTATCAAACTTTAAGTCCGAATTGAATTTCCGCTAGCAGAAGACGTTTTCCTAGATGTTTTATTGCCAAATCATGAATGGGGATAAAAAGTACTCACCTTTTCGTAAGTATTTCCAGTGTAAATGTGGAGAAGTGAAATACAATTTTTTCAGCCATTATTGCAAGAGAAATCACTCTTAAACAAACGAATGACGTCAAACGCTCTTCAATCATAAAGATCAGATTGCAGATCCAAAATAGAATATGTTTCCATGGAAGATGGTAAATATAAGTTGTATCGAATTCGAAACAAGCAAACATTTAAGTCGTTTTTTAGTTTGAACATAAATCATACATCAATAACGAAAACATCAACGAAAAAGAGAAATCAATTATTTGGGAATATAAATTGTTACAGTTGCTAAGGTTTAGTTGCTACGATGATTTGCTTGTTTACATTTTGTTCTTGGAACGAAGGCAAGCAAATCATCGGAAACTTGATTAAGTTTCGTTTAATAGTTGTTGGTTAGGATTAGATTATTATACTGAGTTTATCGATAGTTTGTTATAGTATTATTTTTGCTTCAATATCATGTTGGTAGGATGATGTTGTAGAGTTGGTCGTTAGATTTGTTTCAAGTTCAAGTTCAAAATAGGGGCGATGAAATATTTTCATCATAGCCTTTCAGCTTTGTATGCCCCTTCATTGTCGTATATTGTTTTTGGTCAGGTCTTAAGCGAGCCCAGTTTTTTTTTTTTTTTTTTTTTTTAGGGCATTTATTGTTATTTTTTCAATTTTAACCATCAAAAACGTACCTAATATATGTAAATGTGTGATGTTTATCGATAAGATTTTTAAATGAATTAATATTTGGTGCACGCTTTATATCAGGTGTTAGTTTATTCCAAATGGGTGCTACTCTCTGACTGAATGAATATTTCCTTAAGTTAGTATTGGCATGCTGGATTTGTATTTTATCACAACTGTTACGTGTTATATTGGTTAGTGCAAGCTGAAAAAAACATGACTGGTCAATATCATCAAGGTTATTGAAAATCTTATAAGTTTGGATTAAATACCCTCGTATTCTTCTTGCTTTGAGGGATGGTAATTTTAGGAATCTCAGTCTTTCTTCGTATGTATAATTGTTTATGTTATGTATTAACTTTGTAGCCCTCCTCTGCACTTTCTCATTTCTATTGACTGCCTTTTTAATCTCGGATACCATATTACATTTCCGTATTCGAGGAACGGTCTTACCATTGCTTTATATAATCTAAGGAAAGTATTTTTATCAAGGTATGTAAAAGTTCTTTTTATAATGCCTATCATCCGAGTAGCTTTGTTTACAACATGTGTAATGTGCCTGTCAAACATTAAGCCTGTATCAAAAGTTACTCCCAAATCCTTTTCTTCTTCACATGAGGTTATGGTAACATCTTGAGTTCCAATTTTCATATTGTAATCTAGTTTAGAGTTTTTATTACCAATGTGTAATACTTTGCATTTAGTGGCATTAAAATATAAGTTCCATGTATTGGACCAATCAATGAGTCAATCAATATCGTTTTGCATTTTATGGTGTTCAGATGGTGAAATATATAATTTAGTATCATCTGCAAAGATCTTGCACGTGCTTTTTAACCCATTTGGCAAGTCATTAATAAATATTGTAAACAATACTGGCCCGAGGATGCTACCTTGTGGGATTCCACTAATGACATCAGCCTTACTGAAAACAGATGATCCAACTTTAGCGTACTGTATTCTATTTCTTAAGAAATCTTCAATCCAGACAATATTTTCCCTAATATCCCATATGGTTTAAGTTTATTAAGTAATCTCGCGTGAGGTACAGAGTCAAATGCCTTGCGAAAATCTAAGTATAAAACATCAATACTTTCACCACTATCTATTACTTTAGTAAAATCCTCCATAACTTCAAGTAACTGTGTAACACAAGATCTATGTTGAAGGAAGCCATGCTGACACTTGGCATACAACTCATTTTCTTTCATATGGTTCACTATAATATCTCTTACTATTGATTCAAGTATTTTGCAAGTCACACTTGTTAAACTTACGGGTCTGTAATTTCCAGGATCGGTTCCAGTTCCTTTTTTAAAAATGGGAATTACTGTTGCAACCTTCCAGTCACTAGGTAAAATTCCTTCTTCAATGGATTTATTAAAAAGTACACTAAGAGGGCTGGCTAGCTCTGCACTAAGCTCTCTCAAGACTCGAGATGGAATTTCATCTGGCCCTTGTGCTTTATTCGGATTTAGATTTCAAGCTTCTTTTTAACTATATCTGGAGTGATGCTTACATCATATACTGCTTTCCCTTTAGAGTTACATTTTGGTTCTATATCTGGTATATTACATCTATCTTCTCGTGTAAATACACTAGCAAAGAAGTTGTTTAAAACCTCAGCTTTGTCCTCATCCTTTGTCATAGTATTTCCATCTTGTGCCCTTAAGGGTCCTATACCTACCCTCGCCTTGGTTTTTGACTGGACGTACTTCCAAAAAGCTTTTGGATTTGATTTACATTCCCTGGACAATTTTTTCTCAAACTCCTTTTTACTTGTCCATACCTGTCTACTACATTCATTTCTTATCTTTATATATACTTGGTAATCTCTCCCTTCTTTTGTCCTTAGGAACTTCTGATATAGATTGTATTTCTTTCTTATGAGTTTCATCAGTTTTCTATCCATACATTTTGGTTTCACCCTTCCATTTTTATTTCTTTTACATTGTGGGATATTCCTCTGCATAGCCTCGTGAATTTTCTTTTTTATCAAGGTCCAGCTGTTTTCGACATCTAAGTCTGGAAGCATGGACCAGTCTAAGTCCTTTAACTCACTCCTCATTTGTCCGAAGTTTCCATTTTTCATTTATTTCGTTAATGTATTTCGTTAATAACCCTTTCATGCTTATCAGCAAGTATAGTTTAAAACTTAAAACTTCATGGTCACTCTTCCCAAGGGGTGTCAAGTGTTCCACATCTGAAATTAACTGTTCATTATTTACAATCACCAGATCTAGAATATTTGCTCTCTGTCCTTCTCTTCTTCTTGTTGGCTTTGACACAACTTGTGATAAATATGTCTCTCTTAGGCATTCTATAAATTCTTGTTCACTCTCTCCAGCCCATTTCCCTTTCCAGTCTATATTTGGAAAATTAAAGTCCCCCATGATGCACACACAGTCAAATTTATTTAAAATGTCTCTCTTTAAGAGTTTAATCATTTCTTTCTCATTTTCTGCTGTTCCATTTGGGCTCTTATAAATGCATCCAACTAGTGATTTCTGCCCATCCCCTGTGACAAATTGGATCCAGACACTTTCTTCAAAGTTATTTCCATTCATCTCAATGTTTAATTGTGAGTTTAGAGACTCTTTCACATATATAATTACTCCTCTTTTAGGGTCTAAGTTGAAGTATGTATCATAACCAGGTATAGAATACTCTTCTAGATTGACATCAGATTGATTTTTAGCTATTGCCTCTGTAATTGCTATTATGCTTGGTTTATTGTTTTCCACTAATGTTAACATTTCATCTGTTTTATTAAGAAATCCATCCGCATTACTATACAACGCCGAACATTCAACAAAACTATCAACTTCTTTGGATGCAATATTAGAATTCTTTACAGAACTATTTACAGCATTTTCTTCTTTTGTGGGTTGTCAGTCTTTCTTTTGGCCTTCCAGACTTGGTCTACTCGACCACTTCACCCTGACAATTTTGCCACTTCTTATGCCTATGTTAGTCTCTCCCTCCTCAATCCTTCTTTTGAGTTCCTGTCTCAGTTCTTTGTTTTTGACTCTCTCTGTGGGAGTGTAGTCAGGGTTTATGTAGATCCTTTTAGCCTGGTCATGTACTCCTTTGTTTAGCTGGCGTGCATTTGTCAAGATTTCTCTCTTAGTTCAAGGTTGGCCTTAAGGCAGTAACTGGGGTTAACCCGGGCATTTTTCCCAACAACTTTTTTCCCGAGCAGCATGTTGTTAGGATATTGGGCGTTTGGTCATAATCCATTCCCCCCCAAAAGTATAAAAGGAATGTGGGTTTTTGGGGGGGGGTTTTTGGGGGTTCTTGGGTTTTCTTGCGTTTTTGCGAGGGGGGTTTTGTGAGGGTTTTGATGACGGGGGGCGCGTGCTTGCTGCCCACCTTTTTCTGACATAAATGAAAAGAAAAAACCCTGTTGGTCCTTCCAGATTGTTTCCGGGGTGAATGAGCGCGGGTTTGTTTTTCTGTCTCGCTCTTTTATTGACCCAAAAAAACCCCAGAATTTATTTGCATTTTTTTTGGAAAGTGGCGGACGAAGATGATTAAAACCTGCACATATAGATTTTTTAAAATCCTTGGGGTTTTGAGGGGGTTTGCCCATGCCCTAAGCCCTTTCCCACAGGGAAAAGCACCCCCCCCCCCCCTTTCCCCCTCCCCCCCTTTTGAAGAACCCACCTTTGGACCGTTTCACCCCTGTATATTGACAAAACCCCAATTTACAAACCCCGGAAAAGTTTTTTTCCCCATTGCCTGTTGCAAATTAAACGCATGCCCGCTGGGCAGCATGCTTTAATTTTTGAGGCTCCGGGCAAATTTTTTATTTTCCCTTTCCCCCCCCCCTCCTCCCCCCTTTTTGCATCCCACCCTTCTCCCCCTCAACCCGTAAACCCATGTTTTCCCCCCCCTCCCCCCTCTCCCCCGCATTTGGTTCCGCTGGGCCCGTCAATTCAGGCATACTGGGGAAAACTTGGGGAAAGGGGTGGCTGACAACCCCCTCGATCCCTCACCAAAATTTTTATGCTGCAGACAGCCGGACAGTGCACAAAGCGTTTCCAAAATAGGGGGTTTGGGAAAAAACCCCTTTGGCAGCAAATCTTAAACAGGGAATATTTTCCACAAAAAGGTGAAAAAGGGTAAAAATTTTTGGTTTTTTCCCCGTATTTTTCCCCCCTTAAGGGTGTACCTTTTTTCTCTACTGGTTCATGTCCTGACTTCTTTGACCACATCACAGGGGGGGAACGATGTTAAAGTTAAACCCGGCCCCTTTGGCATTTTCCTAACTTACACAGATGGCACAGTGCCCCCAAAAAATTTTGGGTTCATGTTTTCTCTCAAAATCTTCTTTAGCAGATGGTTTTGTTTGGGGGTGCAATAAAGGGTAAAGGTTTTCAACATGTGTAAACAAATCCAAATTTCACCCTTTGCTTTTTCATTTTTGGGTTTTTTTAAAAAAATAAAATTAAGATAACTTTCCGGTAGACGGCAGTAAAAAAAAATTACTTTGGAAACGGGGCCAACAAAAAGTAGAAGGGGATTCGGGGGAAATTCCCGCGTATGCACCATGTTGTGGACATCACCGACAGGGCGCCACAGTTTGGGTTAACCCAAAACGCTAAGGTTTATCCCAGTACCCAACGTCCCCAAACTACCCGAAAAACAATTTTGGGCAGAAAGCTTTTCTGTGGAAAGAAAAATTTAATCATTTGGAAAACTGCAGAAACCTCTCAACTCAGTCCTCATTAAAACATACCCCCCGAAAAAAAGACAAACCCCCCAAAACTGAATGCCCGCCTTTTAAAAAACCTCAATGTTTCTTTTTTTTTATGTGGAACCGTCGAATGACCTCCCACCCCCTTTCCCTTTTTTTCTTCTTTTTTGTTTTGGTTTCCATTGTCTGCAACTTTTTCCCCTTGAAAAAACCCCCACCCTAAAACACCGTAGGGGGAAAAAAGAATCCAAAATCAGGATAAATTCCCCCTATCCTTTTAAAAATAAAAATGAACAGTTCAACCATCAACCACGTCCAAAATCATTTAAAAATAGCTTAATTTATCGTCCTAACTGGATCTTTGTGCGCATGTTTTGAAAAAAACTTACAGAGTGATGAACATATAGGGACTTATCCCCTCGCAGCGACACACCTTGTAAAACTGAAACAAAATCTCTCTCCTCTCTCTCTCTTTCCCCCTTTTCTCTTCTCTCTATGAGAGAGAGAAGAGAGAATTGGGGTGGGGGGGGGGTGGGGTGTGTGTTAAAGAGAGAGGGGGAAAAAGACAGACGAGAAGGCAGACAACAGACAAAAACAAAGAAACGAATTTTATGGGTTTAAAAACAAATAAAAAAAAAAAAAAACTGCATTTGGGCCCTTCCCCTTTCCCGCATCGAAAGGAAAAAAGCAAAGTTTGGGGCCTGCTCCACGGGGAAAGATAAAAGACCAAGCCTTTTGAAAAAAAGTTACCCAAAAAAGACGTTTCATGACAAGGGCCCCCCCAAAAGATTCAATGCTCCCCCCCAAAAGTGTCACATTTCCCCCCCCAACTACCCCCTGAAAACTGGGGAAAAAGCTGCCCCCGGGAAAACTGTTTCAACGGCACCCCCTTTTTGGGGGTTTTTGGGGCAAAAATTGGGGCCCTTTTTCGATAAGGAAAAGTCATTCTTTCTAGTTGGTGTTGGCATAAAAGTTTTTAAAAAAACCCCTTTTTTCGTAGGGGAATTTTTTTTTTTTCGGCCACAAAAGGGGGGGATAGCTTTGTGAACAAAACGCAAATGAAATTTTCACTAGCATTTTGGGTTTTAACGCAGTTTTTTTCCCTCTTTGGGTCTTTTTTTGTTCCGTTCCCCCAAAGATTTTCCCCCCGATATTTCCCCCCCTTAAAATTTTCCCCCCAAACCCGACCCGGGCCCCCCAAGACCTTGGGCAATTTGGAGCCCCCCCCCCTTTTACATAGATAGACCTACTTTCTTTTGGGGGAAAATTCCGGTCACACAGACACTTGATTAAAAAAAAGGCAAGGGGGGGGAAAAATTTTTTGGGATACAGACTTTTTAAACTCGATGTTCCCCCAAACCCCCCCAAAAAAATTTTACTCTTTAGGGAAAAAAAAAAAAGTTTTTGGGAAAAGCAAACCAAGAAAAATGTTTTTTTTTCCCCAAGGCATTTTTTTAAAAAAAATTTTCCCCCCCCCGGGGGCTTTCCCTCTTTGGGTTTATCCGCTTCAAAACCCTTTAAAACCCCCTTTAACCCCGCCCAAAAATCCACAAAAAACCCCAACCCAAAAAAACCCCCATCCCCTGTCTTTTTTTTGTCCCACTAATCTCATCTCTGATTCTAGGACTCTGTCCCCTTTTTTCTTTTTGGGGTTTTTAAGGGCCCCTTTCCCCCCTTTTCCCAAAAAAAACCCCCCCCTTTCTCTCAACACTTTAAACCCTTTTCCCTTTGGGGCAGTCCCCGTTTCCCCCCTTTTTAATGGGGTGAAAAAAACTTTGGGGGCCCCCAATAATACTCACAATGAAAAATTTTTCAGCTTGCCCCGGGGGCTTCCCCCAGGGGAATTTTTGGAATTTTATAACCCCAAAAGGCCATCCCGTAAATTTGGGGGGGTTTTGTCAAAAAACCCTTTTTTTTTTCTGAAAAACCCCTTTTTGACAAATACCAGGGCTCATGGGCACCCCCCAAATTTGGAAACCCTCATGTGCTGCCTTTTTTTTGGGTCCCTGGGGGAAAAAAAACACCTCCAAGGGAAAATTCCCCCCCTTTCCCCCGGGCGAATTTTATTGATAAAATTTTTTGGGGCCTTTCCCCCCCCAAAAAATGACCCTTTTGCAGTTTTCCCCAAAAATTTTTAAAAACTTTTTAGTTTTTTGGGGGGGGGAGCTGAAACCAAAGGGGGAAAAAAAACCTCTATCCGTTTTTTCTACCGGGGCCCCCTTTCTTTTTAGGGGTTTACTAAAATTTTATTTCGAATTTGTCGTTGATCAAAGGCAGCTATGAACCCCATGCACAAAATTTTCCCTTTTTGGGGAGGGCCCTTTAAAATTTCCAGGGGGGAATGGCCTCAATTTTCGCGGAAAAAACCCCCTTTTCCCTTTTTTTGACTCCATCATAACTTTTCCAAACACAAACCCTGAAACCCCTGGCCTCAGCAGATGGTGATGGGGCCAACAAAAAAGGAGAACATCCCCCCAAAACCCTTTTCCCCTTCCAAAACCCAAAAATTTTCCCCACTTGTTCCCCAAATTTAAAATTTTTCCAGGGTCTCTGAACCCAGCATTGTGTAGGGGAGTTTTATCATTTCCCCACTTAAAAAAAAAGCCCGGAAAAAACCATCTTAAATTTAAAAAAAAGGGGGGGAAAAGGGTTTGGGGAAAAGGGGGGATGAGGCCGGGCAATTTTTTTAGAAAAAGGGGAAACATTTTGAAAAATGAGGGGAAAAAAGGGGGGCTAAATTTTTAAAAAAACACTCCAGCAAGCCACCCCACCTTTATTCCAACCAAACTATCAGGGGCCCCGGGGGGAAATTTTTTTCCAGGATATCCTCGAAATTTTAAAAAAAACCGTTGTAACGGCCTTATGCAGAACATGTGGCTAATTCAGCCAGTTGTAACGGTCTATGCAGAACATGTGTGCTAATTCAGCCCGTTGTAACGGTCTTTTGCAGAACATGTGTGCTAATTCAGCCAGTTTTAACGGTCTTATGCAGAACATGTGTGCTAATTCAGCCAATTGTAATGGTGTTATGCAGAAAATGTACCCATTCACAGAGTGATCTGTTTGCTATGGTTCACTTTTTAACATACATCTGTTGTGAAATCTAAAATACGTATAAGCAGGTTGAAAATCAATATCATGAAATCAGTCTTATGTTTTTCATGAGACATACAAAACAAAAGTTCCTGGAGAAGAGAGAGAGGGGAGAGAGAGAGAAGAGAGAGAGAGAAGAGAGAGAGAGAGAGAGAAGAGAAGGGGGGGGTTTTTTTTTTCCAAAGCTTCCATTTTTTTCCATAATCTCACATGCGGAACCGTATCAAAAACTTATGGAAATCAAGGTAAATTATATCAACAGAGTACTTATTCTCTAGCATGGTAACTAAATCTTCCATAACTTTAAGTAGTTGTGATATATGCAAGACCTTTTTTTACGAAAGCCATGTTGGTATACTGCAAACAAATTATTCTCAGTGAAGTGAGATACTATGACATCTCTTATGATGGATTCTAGCACTTTGCATGCAATACAGGTTAAGCTTACCGCACGATAGTTGCCTGGCTCAGATTTTGACCCTTTTTTAAAAACAGCAGTAACTTCTGCCGATTTCCAGTTGAGGGGTAATTTTCCTGTCTCTAATGATTTATTATAAATCTTACTGACGGTACAGCTAACTCCTTACTTAATTCTTTTAGAACTTTAGGTACAGTATTAAATCAGGCCCCTTGCGCTTTGATTGATTCAATTCAAACAACTTTTTCTCTACTGCAGCTGAAGTAATTATTATATCTGTAACTGAAATTCTAGATTTACTACATTCAGTAAGATCAGGTATGTTGTTTGTATCTTCATTAGCAAAGACACTTTGAAAAACTGTTACTCATTTAAAACTTCAGCTTTCTCCATATCTGACTTGGCCAACCCTCCTTTACCATCATTTAGAGTATTTACCCCTGTGTTTACTTTTGTACGTTCTTGCACGTATTCCAAAAACATTTGGGATTTCTTTTTACATTGTTCTGCTATTTTACGTCATAAGCTTTTCTTGTTGATCTGATTTCACTTTTGCCCTTATTTCGCATTTTTGCATATTTACTGTATTCTTTCCCATCTTTCGTCAATAAATACCTTTGAAAAAGTCTATATTTTTTCTTAATCTTTTTAAGTACTTTATCATTCATCCAAAGTGGTTTACGCATTTTATTTTTGGGTACATTTAGTCTTTAGAATACATTTGTCCATACATCTTACAACTTCACATTTTAAGACATTCCACTTTTTCCCGAAAATCCTAAATCATTTGAAAGCAATTTTAAACCACCTCTAAAACATTTTCCTCATTTTTATTAAAAGCCCTCCTTTCTGAAATCAAATTTGTCCCTGGGGGGGGTTTTTTTTAGTTTTCCCTCTTTGGGAACATACAGTTAAAATGTTAAAATAAAGTGATCACTTTTCCCAAAAGGGGGTCACATTCAAAATCAAGATAAAGGGGTTCTTCATTAACTAAAACTAATTCATAAATTTTTGGGCTTTTGTCCTTCCCGAAAAAGAGTTGGGCTAGTCATTTTCTTTTGAAATTAAAAAAAGGCATCTCTAAAGTTTTCAATAACTTTCTTTTACTTTTATCACCTTTCCCAAAATTCCCCCCTTTTTTTACAGCGGGAAAAAATTAAAATCCCCAAAATATATTTTACCATTTTTTTCTCCCTTTTTAGCAAGTTAAATACCATTATTTTTTTCATCTTTTGATTTGGGCTTCTGAAATAAAAATACACCCTACTAAAAACTGTCTCATCATTCCCACCCCTAACAGTACCCCATAATTGCTTTTAAAATTTTGTTATCAAACTCTACAAAAAGGGTTGTGCATTTAGCTCCTTTGAAAATGACATGGCTATCCCCCTTTTTGGGTTTCCCTTTTTTTAGAAACATATCAAACCCAGGAATTTCAAATTCAACATTTTTTGCTCAAAAAAAACTTTTTTGGGCTCTTTACTTCCATTAAGCCAATAATATCGGGCTTCTCCTCATTTATAAAAAAAATATTTAAAACGAATTAAAAACTCATTTTTTTATTCAGAAGACAAATCTACATTACTGTAAAAAAACCTCATTGAGTCATTACTTTTAGTTTTACAATTATTTTTCCCAAAAACAGTCTGGGATGTAAACCAATTTGTGAAATTGTAAATTAACTTCAAGGAATAAAGTTTTTGTTTTGGGGTACAGCTATACATCTTGGGGTTTTGCTCGACAGTCAGTTTTTTAAACCAAATTTTCAGGGGTCTGGCCCCTCGTCCGGCCCCCGATCTGAGACAGCAGAAACCAGCTTGGTTCTTTTTGGGGTGTGAATGTCAAAAAATTTTTGGGCCAGCCTTGTAATAATCTTCAATTTGGGTCTCCCCTTTTTTGTTTTTCTTTGGTTCATTCAGTTTGTCAATGTTTTGATCTTTTTTTTTTTTTTTTTTTTCTTTTTTTATGGTGTCTTTGTTTAAAAATGTAAATCTTTTTTCCCCTTTCCCTTTGACAGGGCTTTTTTAAATTTCCTTGGACATTTTTTCATTATTTTTTTTGGGCCCTTCCCATTCTGATTTCCCAATTCTCAGGAGTTTGGGTTTAAAGCATTTCTGCCTACCGGGTTTCTCCCTAACCTGACGGGTTATTTACCCCCATTTCTCTAAACATCTTGATTTTGCTCACCAAATCTCTGACTCTTTCCGGGTCTTCATTCTTCCTTTTTTCGGGAGACTCTGCTGACCCTCTCGGGAAAATTTGAAAATATTATTAGGGTTACTTCCTCTTTCCCCCCGGCTCACTTTTTTCCCATGATCTTTGCCCTTTCTTTTCTACCACCTCCTCTATTTTGCTTTCAACTTTTTTCAGACTTTCTTTCTGTGTACCCCCCTAATCTGCCCCAGTCTATCATGAACAGGGGTAAAACACTTTCAAAATCTGTCCTTTTTTGCCTCAAGTCTTGACCCTGTCCCCTTTTTTCTCCATTGCCCATCCCTCAAACAGCCCTCACAAAACCACAAATTTGAAGTTCCCCCCCATGTTTCAACAGTTATACGGTGCTCCTTTTCAACTCAGTGCATGTCTTGTGGAAACCATTCTTTGCACCCATGGAAATTTTATCACATAAACATTCCCTTTTTCCCTATTGCATTCTCGCATTTCAAACAAACCCACGGACTCCTCTGATCCCAAACACTAACAGGGGGCCATATCAGAAAAAAAGGGGGAAAACTAAGGGAAAACATGAGGAAATTTGAATGGGAAAACCCTTTGAAGAGAGAAAGCTTTTATCAAACTTTAATATCTTTTTCAAAAGGGAAGCTAAACTAAATGAAATTTCCCCAAGGAAAGAGTATTGGGAAAAAAAGTAGCACCCTGGGGTCAAATTTTTACCATACATTCATCAAATTTTTGGGCCGCCCCTTTTCATCATTTTTAACCCAGTTCTTCGGCTGTGGGAAATCAAGCCGTTTCCACAAGATTCCACAAATGATCTCATTTAAAAAGCAAATTTAAAACGACAGTTTTGAGATCTGCATTGACCTTTTTTTTATTTATTTTTAATTCCCCAAAATTTATGGTTACCTGGCCTAAAACCCCGCCCTTGGGTTTTAAAATTCTGAAAAATCGATGCGACCGCCTTTTTGCCCAAATTTTCTCCAGAGGGCCCAAAAGACTAAGTTTTCACTATTTTAGTTTTTTTATTTTTTCTCTTTAACTAGGGGCTGGGACCTACTCGTTTTTTAGTAACCAGTGTTTTAGGAAAAAAAAAGGAACCCTTTAGTTTTTGGGAAGGGTTTTTGGTTTTAGGAACCCTGGGGAACCCCAAACAAAAACCAGGCCGAACCGACTTAAAATTTATTAACTTTTTTCGGGAAAAAAATTCATTTTGTTTTAAAAAGAGGGTTTTAAAAATTATTTATTTTGCTAATTTTTTTTTTTTATTGATACTTGCAAAAAAAAAAAATGTGGGGGATATTTACCCCTAAATTATTTATTTTCCCTTTTTTTTAACTCAAATTTTAAAAAAAAACTTACAATCTTTCTTTAAAAGTATTTTTTTTTTGGGGTAAAATTTTAAAAATATAAGTTTGGAGGGGACGGCCCATAATGAAACCTTCTTTGGGTTGGTTTAAACCCGACCCCCCTAGAAAAACACCCCAAATAAACATGTGGTTTTATTTTTTTTTTTTTTTTTTTGCAAGTAACAAAAAAAAAAATTAGCAAAAAAATCAAAATTTTTAAAACCCCAGTTTTTAAAAAAAATGAACCTTTTTTTTGCGAGAAAAGTTTTAAAATATTTTAAGTCAGGTTTGCCTGGGTTTGCTTGGGTTCGCCTTTGGGTTTGCCAGGGGTTTCTCTTTTAACAACATACCCGTTTTTGAATTGCCCCCCTTTCAGGTATCAGGTTTCAGGGATGGGCCCTAAGCCCCGCGGGTTTTTTGGGGGTCCCTACTTTCTTCCCAATCGTTGGGAAAGTGGTCTATTTTGTTTCACCAATTTTGCTTGAAAAAAATTTTCCCAATTTTTCCTTTGAAATCACCAAACTGGGACTCAGGACTATATCATCACTAAACCTTTTTTCCCCGTCTTAAACACTCTTTTTAGAGAAATGTACTTTCCCACAAAAACTTTTTTTCCCTTTAAATTTTTAACTTTAAAGGGGTTTTCCACGTGTTCTGGGTTTCCTTTATTTAAAAATCACAAAATTTGTTTTTTAATATTTTGGGCCTTTTCCCTTGATAAGTCCCGTAAAATCGAATCAGGCCCCCCTTTTTTGCGGGGCTTAGTGAAAACAAATTCAAAAATTTTTTAGTTGTCTTCTAAAAGTTAAAATCCTTTATGTATGACACTAGTCTTGGTTTGCTTTCTCTGTAATTTGGGCCCCTAGGGTTGTTATTTTGTTTCTTAACCAAAGGTGCCCCAGATTATTTTTGCATATTCCAGTTTTTGGGCCCGACCAATGTTTTCATATAAAAGTTCTAAAAAATATCCTCATCCCTAATGAAAAAAAATTTATTTGTCCAATCATCATGTTTGCTTTTGGGCAATGTTTTGTATATGGGTATCAAACTTTAAGTCCGAATTGAATTTCCGCTAGCAGAAGACGTTTTCCTAGATGTTTTCATTGCCAAATCATGAATGGATAAAAAGTACTCACCTTTCGTAAGTATTTCCAGTGTAAATGTGGAGAATGAAAACAAATTTTTTCAGCCATTATGCAAGAGAAATCACTCTTAAACAAACGAATGACGTCAAACGCTCTTCAATCATAAAGATCAGATTGCAGATCCAAAATAGAATATGTTTCCATGGAAGATAGGTAAATATAAGTTGTATCGAATTCGAAACAAGCAAACATTTAAGTCGTTTTTTAGTTTGAACATAAATCATACATCAATAACGAAAACATCAACGAAAAAGAGAAATCAATTATTTGGGAATATAAATTGTTACAGTTGCTAAGGTTTAGTTGCTACGATGATTTGCTTGTTTACATTTTGTTCTAGGAACGAAGGCAAGCAAATCATCGGAAACTTGATTAAGTTTCGTTTAATAGTTGTTGGTTAGGATTAGATTATTATACTGAGTTTATCGATAGTTTGTTATAGTATTATTTTTGCTTCGATATCATGTTGGTAGGATGATGTTGTAGAGTTGGTCGTTAGATTTGTTTCAAGTTCAAGTTCAAAATAGGGGCGATGAAATATTTTCATCATAGCCTTTCAGCTTTGTATGCCCTTCATTGTCGTATATTGTTTTTGGTCAGGTCTTAAGCGAGCCCAGTTTTTTTTTGTTTTGTTTTTTTTTGTTTGGTTTTTTGCGGGCATTTATTGTTATTTTTTCAATTTTAACCATCAAAAGCGTACCTAATATCTGTAAATGTGTGATGTTTATCGATAAGATTTTTAAATGAATTAATATTTGGTGCACGCTTTATATCAGGTGTTAGTTTATTGCAAATGGGTGCTACTCTCTGACTGAATGAATATTTCCTTAAGTTAGTATTGGCATGCTGGATTTGTATTTTATCACAACTGTTACGTGTTTATTGGTTAGTGCAAGCTGAAAAAAACATGACTGGTCAATTTTCATCAAGGTTATTGAAAATCTTATAAGTTTGGATTAAATACCTGTATTCTTCTTGCTTTGAGGGATGGTAATTTTAGGAAATTTTCCCGTCTTTCTTCGTATGTATAATTGTTTATGTTATGTTATTAACTTTGTAGCCCTCCTCTGCACTTTCTCAATTTCTATTGACTGCCTTTTTAATCTCGGATAACCATATTACATTTCCGTATTCGAGGAACGGTCTTACCATTGCTTTATATAATCTAAGGAAATATTTTTATCAAGGTATGTAAAAGTTCTTTTTATAATGCCTATCATCCGAGTACTTTGTTTTTCAACTTTTGTAATGTGCCTGTCAAACATTAAGCCGTATCAAAAATTACTCCCAAATCCTTTTCTTCTTCCCCATGAGGTTATGGTAACATCTTGAGTTCCAATTTTCATATTGTAATCTAGTTTAGGGTTTTTATTACCAATGTGTAATACTTTGCATTTAGTGGCATTAAAATATAAGTTCCATGTATTGGACCCCAAACAATGAGTCAATCAATATCTTTTGCATTTTTATGGTGTTCAGATGGTGAAATATATTTTAATTTAAGTTCATCTGCAAAGATCTTGCACGTGCTTTTTAACCCATTTGGCAAGTCATTAATAAATTTGTAAACCCAAAACTGGCCCGGGGGATGCTACCTTGTGGGATTCCACTAATGACCTCAGCCT